>JAUTBV010094528.1:0-35171 GCA_032361325.1 Lepetodrilus fucensis
GTATTCATAAAAGGGCTTAAGTCAGTTTTTGCTATATATTGATCATCAAAAACTCACTTAAGCCCTTTTATGAATACGGCCCATGGTGTATTTGAAACAGTAGTTTCGCATTCTAGCATTTCACTCTTGCATTTTAAAATGGCCGCCATGGATATAATATATCTTGGTAACTGCGATCTATTGATATTGTACAAAGTATTTGATGATGTTGATTGTCTTGCAGCTGCTGGTAAAGTCGGGTTTCCTGTCGATGAAACAACGTCATTCAGAGACATAGACGTTACTCTAACGCAGGCATACCAGTAGGTGTACTCTCTCATCGCGTGTCATACCTTCTTGACAAATCTCCACACAAACGATTTAGATAGGTATCCAATTACTGAGTAATCAAAAAGCCGAAATAGCTCAACTTCTAGCTCAGCGGTCGATCTCAATCTCACTGACGAAGAGTACTTACTATAGTCAGAGAAGTAAGGTACAAACCCTCCTCAGGGAAAGTTTTCAATAATAATCATATAGGTTGCGCATACTTTTGTACAGAGATTCGTAAAACAAGACGTTATCAGCTGAATTCCCTATGATGCTCACGTTATCAGCTGAATGTTCACGTGCTGTCTCTATAGTGTTTCCTGTAACTGACCTGTGGTGTTCCTATGGTGTTCCTATTGAATGTTATAGACAGGTGACTATATGTACGTACGAATCATAAATAACTGACCACTTTCTCTTACAGGATTACGTGTTCTCCTGGGATCACGGAGCCAGACGGATCTAAGCTGGACAGAGAATTTAACGCTGTGAGTCCATCCAACAGGAAATAGTTGAATACCGGTAGTGTTGAATGGCATAATTTGAACCTTTCAAACATCTCTCTTTATTGTTGTTTGAAATGTTTATTAAAAGTCCGCAGTATTTAGAACGAATATTTTGGTCTATAATGCAATTTTTTGACAAGTATTTTGTCACGTGGGATACATTTCGAAAATGTAATACATTTTGAATTGTGATTGACATATAATGTATGTAGTATAATACTATATTGTACTACGGATAGAGAAGTAAACTTTTAGTTTTTGGTAACTTGTACGACTATGATACAATAATAATAAATAAAGCATAGTATATGAATGATAATGAATAAATCCAGATTTCTGTAAGAATTCATCTGCCAGTATACACGAGTTGTGGTGACGGTTGTTGGTAGGATGACAAGGTCTGCGTAGCTGCCAGGCTGGTAGGAGCGACGGACAAGTCAGGAGGTGTCGTTGTATACCACATCAAGTAAGTTGTTTGTATACCATATCAATTAAGTTGTTTACCACATCAATTAAGTTGTTTACCAGATCAAATAAGTTGTTTACCACATCAATTAAGTTGTTTACCAGATCAAATAAGTTGTTTACCACCTTCATTAAAGTTATTAACCATATGAAGTAGTTGTTTACCACATCAATTAAGTTGCTTACCACAACAATTAAGTTGTTTACCACATCAAGTAAGTTGTTTACCACATCAATTAAGCTGCTGTCCACATAAAGGTCTCCGTAATATCCTCTATAGTAACTCTCCACTATTTGTCTTTCAGACATACTGGACACATTGCATTTCTAGATCCGTCCAAAGGCTTAACAAGTTTAGGATTTGAGTCTAAAAGCTAAACACGTGAAGTAAGTGTACATCGAGGACTGAAATGCGCTATATATATTTATGTTCCGAATTCAACAATCTTATGTCATTCTTTGTGTCTGAAGTTGATGAATGATGATTGATGAAGACTGAACGAGGAAGGATAATTAATGCTATCTAAAAGGTTCATCACAATGGTTTAACAATCCAGATTGTTTTTCGGCCGATTGATGAAGGCTGATTGATGAAGGATACGTAACGCTTGTACTAAAATGGTTTATCACAGTGGCTTATACGCACGTATGAATGAATGAATGACTACTGTAGTAAGCTAATTTGTCCACTCGAATGTAGATGTGACTGCCTTTGATGAAGTGAACAACAGAACATTTATTTTGTTAAGTTTATTGATGTGACGAAATAATAACCATATATACAATCTACGGTCGCTAAGGTAGCAGCAAGCCATGCTATGAAACATAGTATGCATGGAATCAAATGCAATTATAGGCATTGTATCAAGTATGTAAGTTTGTTCGACATTATGGAATAGCACGACTCAAGCAGGAGCATCGGATAGAAGAAAACAGATCATGGTTCCAGGGTTTCGTTTCTCAAAGCTCTCATATTCACTATGAGACCATAGCGCTCTTGTAAATGGACGAGCCCCATGTATTAGAGATGGCTACGAGAGTCCTTATCTTATGGTCTCATAGTAGATATGAGAGATTCGAGAAACGATACCCAGTGCAACAGAAATCACCATAATGGCGGTCGGTCATAGTGTCATGGACAATGACCACAAATGTTTTATGCCAAAGGTTATTCCGAACACGTTAATAAACTTACAATGTCTTATAAATCCAAGAATACTACAACAATATTTACCTGAAAACTTTGCTTTTTACTACTGAAGTGTTTGACGGGCTTCAGAGCTCGCGAAAACTATAGGCAATTTATTAAATATAGTAAGGTTTTACATATCTGTCGAAGTAGCGATGCAGTTGATATATTCATAGCGCAATAAAAACCATCCTCGCAAGCAAAGCCATTATGACTACGGTACTTCGTTATACTGGCCGGCGTTTCGAGGATGAATAAATTCATACCTTGCTCTATCGCTGTGCGGGGAGAAATATACAAACATATTTTTAGTGACAGTATTCGTCAAAGACTGGAGACATCGTGATGATGGCAAAGTGGATTTAAAATCCAACAAACAATATACATGTATGTATAACTTATTGCTTGACCGGAGCATGACCGGAAGTAGTCGAGTAAAATAGGTGCAGCGGGTTTGTGTTGCATACTAAATCGTAGATGACTTCGTCAAGATGTGAACCAATATTAGATCTAATAATTAAGTAAAATACTGAATCCTAAAGACAATGTTATAAATTGATTGTAGAGGAATTTCAAGAAAATGTGGTTGTCAGTATACAATCACCACAACCAGAGTAAATCAGCACACGATCAGCAGGTTGTGGAATATAACCAATGATGAATGTCCAAGTCCGGTTCCAGGTGCCCGTTGCACGACGCTCTTGTAGTGCTACAATAGTTGTAATATAACTGGGCTCCCGCCACAATAGAACGAGTTGACGTTACAATAGTTGTAGCCTACAAGAGCGTCGTGCAACGGGCACCAGCCCTGTCCACATCGTGATGTCTCTCTACAAGTCGTCAGAATCAGGGTGAAAGATTCACTGTGTGTCATATGATGCCGTCCATACTTCACAAAGAGGGGATGATGCATATCACTGACATACTGATAGGCCTGGTTAGGACGGTCGTAACATTAGATAGCGTCGTGTAAGTGTCATGGCGGTTACACACCGGACACCAACACTGGGTGTTACTGATGTACTGTAGTGATGAATGGCGGGTCAGTTTAACAAACTGTGGATAGCTGATGAATGATCAGTTTAACAGGATCCAATCGATCACACCTTTGATCCCAGACACAATGATGGCACAGTAGCACGCGTCACAGGAGGTAGCATTGTCCACAGAAACACACGTGCTATGCAATAAGGAATAATGAACTCCGCACATAGCACATCGCACAGCATCTGCCATTTTCAAATTCTATAAACATTAATGTCTTAGTTAATTGTAATAACTGTGGAAGCCTACACTAAGTGGGTAAGAGATTCGTCGATGTCTGCTGCTATGCGGAAATACACAGTAACGTGAATCGTCTATTTAGTCGGATCAACTTTTAAATACCTATATAAATAATGCATAGATACGATCAATACCATAAGACTATCATAATGCATTATGCTTATACTTTATAGAATATAATATAGGAAATGTTTTATGTTTAATAGATTACAATATCAAAACGCATACCTAATTGCCTAATGGGATATGTAGATTCCATGCTAGAGCGCCCTGAAGCCTTGGAGTACTTAGACATCAGCTTTCGTTTAACATCAGAAGCGAGATATTATCCTTCCATTCATTCAGGGGAACTTGATATTCGACTTCTTATATGTTAACACTGAGGAAATCGTGGTTCCCATTCATGTCTCCACCATGTGCTTATATAGATTACATCAGATTGTTCCAAAGCAAGATGTGAAATGGCTTTCTTTGGGATGTGTGCACGTATTATATACAATAATGGATTTCATATATGCTTTGATTCATTCACATTCATTGACTCGTACACTCGCGCACACTTTACATTATATACAGTAGGTATCGTCACAACGTCACGTCAGTGAATAGATAGCAAATGTGCAGAATATTAGTAAAATGTTAAGGCAATAGTGACAGTTTGCGCTCGACGAATCCACAACCGGAAGTTGTGATAAGGTAGTGATTGGCGTCCGTGTGGTGGTTGTCCTACTGTCTGTAGTCTCTGGGTCAGAGGTGGTGAACAGGAAGCTATCTACGACATGGATGACTCCATTGGATGCAAGACGGTCGTACTCCACTACCCGCGACTTGACGTGTCTCCACTTGAAGAACACACCTGAAACAGTACAGCAACCATTCACATTACTGGTGGTAACAAAGAGTCAGCACAACATAATGTCCATCAAAACTATAGTAGTACTCAACGTTTCGTCAGCATGGACATCATCAGGAATGTGTACAGTATACGTTATCTAGAAGGTTTGTAACAAGTTTCTAGAAAGTTTCTGGGTGTTTCTGAACTTTCCAACGCTTGTAATCCGTCTATGTCTACATATTATGCGTCTACACGTTCTGTGTTTGTTCTGTGTCTAAATGTTATGTGTCTACATGCGTTCTGTGTTCTGTCTACATGTTCTATGTCTACATGTTCTGTGTCTACATGTGCTGTGTCTAACTGTGTCTACATGTTCTATGTCTACATGTGCTGTGTCTAACTGTGTCTACATGTTCTGTGTCTACATGTGCTGTGTCTAACTGTGTCTACATGTTCTGTGTCTACATGTGTTGTGTCTAACTGTGTCTACATGTTCTGTGTCTACATGTGATGTGTCTAACTGTGTCTACATGTTATGTGTCTACATGTTATGTGTCTACATGTTATGTGTCTACATGTGCTGTGTCTAACTGTGTCTACATGTTATGTGTCTACATATTCTGTGTCTACATGTGCTGTGTCTACATGTTCTGTGTCTACATATTCTGTGTCTACATGTGCTGTGTCTAACTGTGTCTACATGTTCTGTGTCTACATGTTCCATGTCTACATGTTCTGTGTCTACATGTTCTGCCAGTACTTACCATCATGGCTGGTTTCCAAGGAAACACCAGGGGAGAGAGAACCAGGTCGAACTTTTCCTTGACGTAGATCCTGATATGTCAGCTCAGTGTCGTTCAAAACATGGCGCCAGAACACCTGAAAAAAACATGAACATATTCCTATTAAACATTGCGCCAAAACACGTCACATCACACACCAAATACAAAATTAATGGTTTCCGAATATGAAGCTGACAGGCAGCCGGATACAAACTGTTCTCTGAGGCTACTCACCTTCAGTCGTTCAGATAAGGGGAAATTGGTCATGGTGGCAAAGTCTGTATAGGAGAGTTTCCTAAGCGCCTCTTTGTGTGGAATCAGCACGGTGAAGGTGTGGTCTTCTGAAGTCAGGGCATCTTCCGTCGTGTAGTTGACAAGACGCATCAGGTACTCGAGGGAATATCTGAATCACAGGATCATCACCATCATCATCATCATCATCGACATCATCATCATCATCATCAGCATCACCACCATCATCATTACCATTATCATAAAGACGTATGCCTTATTTAAAGGTAAATTTACTGCTGGCAGAGATACTACTTTCGCCTGAGCTGGAACGCTACTCCACCAGTACTTAGCTATCCTTTATTATATTTAACTGACAGGAATGCAACACCAAACAGCCATACTCTATAATGGAGATATCTTGTAGCCGCTCCATGATGTTGAAAGGCGAGTAGTTGAGGAAGCCGTCGATGACGTAGATGACGCCGTTGCTACAACCGTACCCGCGTCCAATCAGATCTATGTATGCAGGCTCGTATCCGGCGTCTAGATACGTCTCTGTGATGACAGAAGGCAGACATAAGATATAACATTCAGATTGGAAATGTGTTGTGTAATGAATGTGGGGTGTTGCATTGTAGTGTGGTGTGGCGGGATGTAGTAGTGTGGTGTGATGCTATGTGGTGTTATGTGATGTTGTGTTATGTGATGTTGTGTTATGTAATGTGATTTTATGTAGTGTGGTTTGGTGTGATGTTGTGATGTGTGGTGTGATGTAATGTGGTGTGGTGTAGTGCAAATTTCACGTGGCATGTACAAGTTACATCACACACATTCCTTCTAGACGGCAAATATCGCAGTTTTGTGTTATGCTAAATAATCACATACCTCCTTCTGAACGCCTGAGTGTAAATGTTGTGTTGAGGGAGCTCCGTGACACGTAGTCCTGGGCTGGATATCTGCGTAGGAATTCATCATCGAGACGGACATATGGTAGAATGTGACCACGGGACAACTGAAAACATAACTATGTTTGTAAGTACATGTGCACGCACATCATTGTATTACTCCGCTATGTACGCACAGAATACATACAATCCTGAAAGTCCTTCTGTTCTCCCTGTGTTATGGCTGAACAATAACCAAGAACATGCGCAAACCGTGAATCATTCCTGGGTTCCAATCGCGGCAAAAAGTGACAATAGTGTTACTCGCCTTCCTGAGAACATCTTTGTCACGTGATATCCTCTTCATCCGGGATGTTGACAGCGAGTTGAGGTACCCGGATGACGGCACGAAGAGAGTGAGATTCCTCTCGCCTGTGTTGACGAGGTTGTGGAACTCTGGTAGGGTGTTCATCATCTCGTAGAACGGCCTGGAACAGTGGAAAACTGATACGTTATTTCATTGTACTAGGTAATGGGAGTACATGATACAATGATCCACAATAGGAACTCAAAGGATGTATAGTCATTCGATATGTGTACAGCTTGACTCACTCCCTCACGCAACAGCAACATCAGCATTATGATTATCATTGAAATTCAATTCGCACTATATGTATTATACATGCCTTAACAAAGTATCTCGCTACTGGTACAAACACAGACAAACCCAGTCCAGTATAATGGTGCGTTCAACAGAAGTAACTGCTATACATTAGCATAGAGTTGCCAATGAGTTACGATTGATCAGTGGAACGGGAACCAGAGTAACATTTCTCGAAGCTCTCATATCTACTACGATAGCATAAAGGACTCTGGTAGCCATCTCGAATACACAGAAATCGTGCACTTACAAGAGCGCTTTGGTCTCCTAGTGGATATGAGAACTTCAAGAAACAATACCCAGGTAGACGCCCAATCCCCCCTCCACACCTCCACACTCCACATTTCCACCTCCACACTCTACACCTCACACTCACCGGAGTTCGTCCGTGGAGTCCAGCGTCTCTGCCACAGTCTTGTACGGGTAATACACGAGTCTGTCCAGGATGTGGATGATACCATTAGACGCCGGGATGTCCGGGATGATCACCTTGGCCCACAGGTTGTTGTTGACGGCATACACTGAGATGTAGAACGGATTGGATGCACATTACTGTCACATGCTTGCTTAATCATAATTGTTCTACTACTGTACAGCCAAGTCAATAAATAAATTCATCGTATGATCAACTTGATAATCAGTTCTGATTCCTGTGTGAAGCTAACCTACATTAACGCCAACCTTAGTCGTAGAACGCCATTGCTAAGATTGTAGTTAGATTTAATTTAATTTAATTTATTTTGTATTATTTTAAATTGGGGTTTAAAGTCGCTTTCTGGAATATTTCACTAACATCACGACTTTGTCAGTTTAGGGCAGGAGGAAACCCGCAACTTCCGTAGCGCTGAATGTTGCAGTAAACCTGCGAGCACCGGCTGGTACTGACAAGACCAAGGATGATAACTGCATTGCCACTCTACAGTCAGTGCATCCTATCAATATCGCGTCAGAAGGGTAACTTTCGCGAACATTGATGCCGGGCACCCGGGGCGGGATTTGAACCTGGAACCTTTGGCTCCGAAGTCCAACGTTCTACCACTGCGCTAGATTTAATTAGTTTCATACATAACAGGAGATCCCAGAAATTCCACTTTACTATGTCAACGGTGTCGGAATATTCAGTTCTTTCCTAAAAGCAATGCTCAGTTACTGATATGTTCGTTGATAGCTACATAAGCTGTACTGACCATTTCCAGCTTTCTTTACGATGTAGATGACGTTCTTCTCGGCTTTCAGCATCTGTCTGTCACTCAGCTCAGCGATGTACTTCGCCTTGCCTGGAACTACGTGGGCCTTCAGAAGCTGGAAGAACAGTACAGTATATGAGTGAGTGAATATGGAGTTTAACGTCGCTGCGGGAATCACAGTATATGATGGATGTGCACGGTGTAAATACGTACACTGGAGGTAACGTTGTCTTCGACAGTAGACTATGTATATTATACTATGTCATTATGCACGTTGATATAAACCTTAAATTATATACATTACATTGTTTAATTTGACATACTACGACATCCCTGTTTGAAATTCCCGATATATATGGGCATGGTATATTACGTGCCAGTAGATCACTTACCTCCCCTGTCCTGTTGACTTTCTGCAGGAGAGTGTTGATGGCGGCCCAGGGGAGTCTGGCGTAGGCGTCGTTGTGGGGGACGAAGACGGTGTAGCTCTGAGACAGCTGACTCAGCTGCTCCTCCAGGGCGGGGAAATGTCGGAACAGCTGTTGGGTGTAACTGGAACACAGACGGACACACAGAGGTGAAGAGCCGTGATGGTGGACGTAGCAGATACATATGACCGGATACATGTGACCGGATGTTCACAGTAGCTAGGATACAGCGTTATGTAAGTATACCTGATTTCCGGTCTGCGCGCCATCTCCTCTACAATACTCCTAATGGCCACGTGCAGGATGTCGTCCACGATGTGAAGCACCCCGTTAGAACACCAAATGTCCTTCACTATAACGCGTGCTTTCACGTGACTACCTTCAACCATCATCGCTGAAATTACAGAGATTGGATTAAGAACATGTAGTGAATACTAGTAACAATTGGTGACATTGTGTCAGATCCATGTCAATATAATACTGCCATAGATGTTCAATATATTTACTTGTTGAATTGTAGGATTGAATAAGGACATGAGATTGTGCATGCACCTGGCCATGTAATTTCTATCAGCAGCATACAATGTGTAGAATATTCCTGAACATAAAATGCGGCATTCAGACGAATGGACACACAATACATTCGCGTCACTTTGTCTACCTTCGCTCTCTGTTCCCGCGTGCTCCTTGTAGATCCGGAGACTTTTCCCGGCCAGAGTTCCGACCTGGACGGAGTTGTCCACACTGGAGGACGAGAACTGACCCTGGATGATCTGACCTCTCAGTGCCTGGAACACACGAGGAACACCTGTTAGCATGTAATCTATGGGCAGTGTGTCTGTAATGTCCTGGGTATCCTTTCACTATGAAACTACCCTCTCTTTGCCGCAATGGTCTTAGCGGAAAAGACATATATGGGCCTGCTCCTTTCTAGCTGTAATGGCTGTACTTTCTGTCCGACGTATGCGCAGTTACTAAGGATCAACACCGCACAGTGTAACTGCGCATGCGTAGGACAGAAAGTACAGACATTACAGCTAGAACGGAGCAGGCCCTATGCTGGAACTGGAACTTGTCTGTAGAAGATTTGAAGATGACCCTTAGTGACTGTGTACTGTGAGGCTGTGTACTAGGTAGCCAGATGCAGACTTGAATACCGAGTCGCTGGTTAGACTTACCTGGTAGACCATGTGCGGGTAGGCGTTGAGAGTATCCACAGAGGACGATGAGGTAGATTTGAGGACAGTGTTACTGGCGATGAACATGGTCATAGCGCCCGAGGTCTCTGAGCTCAGCTTCTGTTCTATGTCGGAGTACTGGATGGCGAACGAGTACATCATGCTGCAATAGGATGCGATAGAGCGGTTGTAGATACAGTAGTAATGTCTGCATAGAGACGAAAGACAGCAATAAACAACATAGATATAGGGAGAAAGAGAACGAAAGAGAACGGCAGAGAGCAAACACACACACACACACACACACACACACACACACATTGAGATAAAGATAGAAACAGAGAGAGAGAGAGAGGAAGATAGAGACAGAGAGAGATAGAGAAAGAGAGAGAGAGGGAGGGAGGGAGAAAAAGAGGACGGGACGAGTAAAAACGAGACAGACAGATGATGGAACTAGTGCGTGTGTGTGTGTGTGAGAGAGAGAGAGAGAGAGAGAGAGAGTGCGCGCCCGCACCTGAGTTCGGGGATGTTCTCAATGGCCTCCCAGATGGTGAAGTTCTTGAAGAAGAGGACGTTGCTGATGAGATGGACGACGCCGTTGGTACAGCCAATGTCCATCACCTCTATCTTAGCTCTCAGCGACCCGCTCTCCAGGTACGTTTCTAGTGAAAGCACAGGTCAAGGTCATATCAATGAACAGCAAATACAAGAATACTGAAGTATCACGCATACAACCGGAAACTGAACCATTAACTACAGATCTTTACCATAGGTGTTCAATGCGCGAGTGAGTGAATATGGAGTTTAACGTCGCTGCGGGAATCTTTCACCCTTTGCGACGATGAATGTTCATTGAACGTAAACAAACACTAATGATAACATTAAACAAACACGTATAATGATATTGCTGCAATACGTAGGGGAAAGAAGCTCGAAGCACGTCCAGCGTGGTGTGCAATACCTCCGTCCACGTGAATTACGTTGATAGTCCGGTTGTCCAACGTCACAAGAACCTGGTCACGTGACAGCATGTCCGCGTCTAGCTTCACTCCGGGGATGATGTGCCCGTCCAGGAGCTACAGTGGTGTAAGCAGAGTCATTGACGTACCACAAGACAGGTGGGCGTGTTCGGAATGACAATACGCATGAAGATAAACTATTCATCAATATGAGTTGTATACTAGGCCCCCGTTCCACAGATCAACGTAGCGCTACAGGAGTCGTAACTCCTACACAGTGACGCTACGGCACGAAGCACTATGTTTGTTCTGTAGAATGGGACTCATATCAGGAGTTGCTAACGTGGATGTAATGCAGGTAATGTTAATATGTAGGGCCGCTGATACCAATATATCTGCGATCCTATATGTTATCAAAGTCAAGAGACCAATACATTTAGGTACTAGAACGCGTCCTGGAAATCAAGTGGATGTTATGCCCGAATGTTAAGCATGAACACACAGCCTCACACAGAACACACAGGCAACAATGCTATTGGACCCACTCACGTATCTGAGAGTGCGCACACCCTCCTCATCCGGTCTGTTGAGCTCCTGCTGCTGTGACTGCGGTATCTTGGCGAAGGCCCAGTCAGTGGGCGCGAATACTGTGTACTGCGTGTCCGTCCTACTCAGATTGGACAGCACGTGGTCAGGCAGTTTCTGGACATACCTCGACATCGTCCTGCAACAAGTAGCACGACCCGTTATTAACAATAACTATACTTCCGGTGATGCCAAGTTGCAAGTTCTAAGTAGTTTTCAGTGAAGTCCACAGGGATTGCCCACTTGTACCAGGCGATAGATATGTCATGGTTTGTCAAAACACGATGACGTAATATGCTAGAGATTGTTAGCTCTCATAGCGTTACTCCTCAGGTAGCACTACGAATGCTCTGTTAAATTGCTTTGATATTATATTGGTTGTTGATGTAATCACACTCGCCGACCATCTTTGACAAGAAATAATGTATGCGTTCCGATCATGTTTTGTAATATAATAAACTCGGCTTACTTGTCGTTAACTATAATATAGTTAAGGGTAAAACCACTGAATAGCAAACTGTATTTCTTTTCTAAGATGCTCGACGAGATTGATCACATTAACATTTTTTACCTATAGTGATGTTATAGTAAGTATATTAACATTACAATACTAACAATATTGAGCATACAATGATACAACTATATGGAAGCCATGGTTCTAACTATGCCGATGTCACAGTGTAAGCTGGTAGGCCTACTAACTTAGTTTCTGGCATGGCTTTCAGTCTCTGCACGACATTGTCGTAGACGAAGTACAGCAGGTTGTCTATGACGTGCAGTACGCCGTTGCCCATGGGGATGTTGGCGTGGATAATCCGAGCACGTGCCAGGTTGTTGGAGACGTACACTGGAAGAAAAGACGACGTTATGATGTTGCTGTTGTTGGATTGACGTCTCTGATTAAAGACGCATGTCATTAATATAATATATAGTTTATATTATGATTATATACTAGTATGTACTATATGAAGGTATGCTGCATGAACTCACTATTGATAAATACCGTATGTCGGTATTGTTGCCTATAATTTAAGTCCATATACAATGTTTAACATGCCATTAACCCTCTCGCAGATGGAGTATGTACAGGTACATCTCTTTAGGGCATCTCCAGTATCGAGAGGGTTAAAGTGAGACTAGCGTAATAACAGTCGTATAATAACAATAAATATATTATGTGCGTTCTTTGTAAATATATTATGTTAATAGATGACATACTTTCCCCGTTATAACGTGAGAATCTGAGCGTTCCCTTGGACGCCTCTAAGTTGTGCATGGGTCCACTAGTGGGCAGGAAATACACTCCACCAGGCACTATATGCGCTCTGTACACCTGCAAATACGAGGAAGCGGACGTAAATATATCCAAATAAACCAATTCTGTAACAAAAACATATCAATATAGTATTGTTGCCGTATAGTATTGTGTATTTGAATAAGTCCGGATACCAAGCAATATATACATACTGTTTGTATCGCTATAGAATGCAAATAAATCTAAACGTTATTGTATTGTTAAATTAAAAACGACATATCAATTAATGAATATATGTGTGTAGCTATAGTATTGTAGTACGTATAGTAGGCCTACTGGCATGCCCAAAGCATATTTTAATATCGGGAGTTTTCAATGTCGCAAGATTATATTAACTAGTCCAACGAATTAAATAAACATTCGTGTTTTTGGTTTTTTTACGAAAGAAAGAAAATATTTTTCTTTTCGTAATTTCATTTAATGATTACTAATAGACGTAATTGCGGTAATTACGAATTCAACGTTTTGATTACTAACATATTCCAGCAGCGTCCAACTGAGGAAGAGTTGGTCCTTGCCATATAAGGGCATGGGGAAGAGAAATGAGTCGTTGGGGGAGAAGGATGTGAAGAGGAGGCTGTTGTTACGTGTGTCAGCCTCCAGGGCGGGCACCACGATCTTCGCCTTCATGATAGACCTGCGGAAATTTTAGTCATAATATACATTTTACAAAACAAATCATTACAAATATATTTTACTTAATATTTGCAAAGAATATATCATTTTGTTTATAGATTAACTATAAACTAACTTTAAATATTAATTCATTAAATATATTTTACGAGTTTTCCAAGGAATATTTATTGCCAATTCAACCTTTTCATACAGACATAGAAAAATGATTCCCTCTATACATATTTTACGATAATTTTCCAAGGAAGCTGCGACTTGCTAATCCCAAGTTCAATATATTACACTTCCGCACGCGGCTGTGAAGATGTGAAACCTTTATGTTCGTGTTACCGACTTCTCAACGTCTTCATTTAAATTACTGATAGCACTGGAACATCTGTCAACAGGTGTGTGGAGGGATATGATGCCAGTAATGCCTACTGTGTTAGATTCCATCAAGATGATCGTTAATTACACTGTAGTATGTTGGACTCACGTGAAGGCCAGGTTCGGGACACTGGGACTCTCCAGGTACTCCGCAACACTCCTGTTGCTGGCCACCGGTGCAAGGAGTCTGTCCACGATGTGAAGGACGCCATTTTCTGTCTCGATATCGCTCTCCAGGAACCTGGCGCCATTCACCGTCAGAAACTGGAAAACATCGACTGTGTTTACAGACGTCATCAACAACATTGTTTTGAACGTTATGTATAATACAACATACTTATAATCTAGATCCAGTAGTTTGTGGAATAATTTAAAACTAAACTTCAACACAGCACACGCTTTGATGAAGCCCTCGAATCAACTACAAGGCCATAACGCTCTCTATCTATCTTATATTCTTCGTTGATCGCTTCGAGGGCAAATTATGTAACTGGGTATAGTTTTTTCAAGCTCTCATAATATTATACATGCATATCCATTATGAGACCATAGCGATCTCGTAAGTGCACGATCCCCATGTACTAGAGATCGCTATGAGTGTCCTTACACCATGGTCTCTAGTAATATGAGAGCTTCGAGAAACGATACACTGAATACGAGAGCATCATGAAAGGATGGCCAAGTTCGAAACGTTTGTCTCAGGCCTTCTCACATCGCCATGAGTTCCTTTATATTTGTTGAAGTATATCTGTGAGTCTGCGTCGTATCTGGTCGGTAGAATGTCCCTATCCTTGAAATTGTGTAGTAATAGACTGCCGTCGACTGAAAAGAAACAAAATGTGTGTCATATTATTATAGCCTACTGATCCATTTGAACTGAAATTTGACTGAAAGAAGAATTTACGTGTTTACACTTTCCTGGACCTAGGAAATAAACGTCCACGTACAGAGTTGCACATGCGCAGAAAAGGCAAACCATATAGGCCTACTTATTCATAAATATGTTAAAACAGTAATATTATAACTAGTAAGTTATCTGTGGACCACTGTGACCTCTGACCTACCTGAGCTGTAGAGCAGCAGCGCCCTCCAATGATTGACGTCGTCACTGGAGAACCCGTATCTGGCAGGGTTGTAGTCGAAGTAGGCCTCGTTGGATGGGAGGAACACGGTGATGTTGTCGGCCAGAAACAACCCCGTCAAGTCCTTGGCCTCGATTGCACGTGCAATCTGCAACACAGAAAACATTGACAACATTACAGACACCACTGACAGTAACTGTTGTAATAACCTTCATTTTCAGAATTGAATTACATGATCGTTGATAATATTTAATATAACAAATATACCAACAAATACAGTAGTAATAGCATGTATGTTGTCATCAGTTAAATTATATTTCCTACACTAGTCATTCAGCGTAATAGTATAGTAATATCATGTGGGTTTCTATCAGTTAAAGTATTTCCTAGTCAGTAGAGAGAGTCGGTGATGTTTTCACACAGGTAAGTATGCGGAGTGTTGTAAAGTAAGTGGTGTCTATAAGTGGTGTCAGGTCTGTAAATGTATAAATGGTGTCTGTCAGTAAGTTGTGTCTGTAAGCATGTGGTATACGTCTGCACTAGATAGTAAGTGGTATCCGTCATGGTGTCTGTCAGTAAGTTGTGTCTGTAAGCATGTGGTATATGTCTGCAATTTAGATATATATTAAGTGGTATCTGTCATGGTGTCTGTCAGTAAATGGTGTCTGACAGTGAGTTGTGTCTGTAAGCAAGTGGCATAGGTATGCAATAGATAGTAAGTGGTATCCGTCATGGTGTCTTTCTGTACACCAAGCCACAGGCCACTATGGATCGTCCTACACTAGCTATGGCTTCTGCGTACAGTTCTGCTAGTAACTAACGTCAGTGCACGTAGTTTAGAGGTGCGTGTACAGTGTTCTCCAATGCTGCCACTAAATGGAAAATAAACGAACTAGTTCTTCATGTTGAACATGAGTTAATGACATGAATTACTCTAATCACAGCCTAATTACATACAATCCTACATAGTGATGGATAATCCAACTCGTGGAAAACATGCAGCTATTTATGGGAACAAGCTTAGTTCCATGCTTTATGAATACAGCGGGCCAGATTAATCCATATTCTGGAACATTAATTCTATAAGCGATATTAAGATAGTATGCATCGTTATCCTCACTTGATATAGCTATAGGCTATTAAATGGCCCTTCGTTAAAGAAGTGTACATTCCGGTCATCTTGTCAGAAAAAAATGTTCCTAATAGTATGTGATAATACATGTCCATACTTAGATACACATGTTTACTACTAGTTGTGTGCGTTTATAGAATATATACCCGCTACATGCCCTCTTATAACAGAGAGACACTGCAGACATACATACAGACAGACAGACAGACAGACAGAGAAAACAATAGCATGGACGCTGACCAAGACAACCTTGAGGTGACAGAGCCACTGCTCTTCACTGCACGGTACTACAGCATCCAACCTGAACGGTGAAGCAATGCCAGACATGGTTGAGATGCAAGAAAAGTCAACCCTTCATCCTATATTGAAACCAGAACTAGCTGACATATACACAATAGCTGACGAGGAATTCTGAGTATCTGTCCCCAGTGAAATGTATGCTGCAAGTCCCAGGGGTGAGTGAAGGGCAGACGCAGCCTGGCACGTGGGTTATTACATATACTTTCCATGACGAATCGAAATGTTACAGTTGGCTGGTATTCATGTATCAACGAAATATGAATATCCCCAGAACTGACATCTTGGCAGTACCTTGATACGTAGAGAATCAGATCCTGACATAACGGTACATTGTATATATGATTAGAACCTAGCGTTTCACAATAAGCGTACCGGTACATATATACCCCGAGATCGATAGCCAACGATACAGACCAAAACCCCTTGTGGTTTTGTCTTAGGCACGCTATTTACACACATGACAGCTGGGAATTGGTACCCGGTAGTTTGGGTAATGTGGATGCTAACCATATATCGCTGACAGTTGAGGTAAAATGAGTGGACTTCTCCATTGACCTGGCATGTAATGATGGTCCAGAACACGGATCGAGTGATTACCAAGTGCTTCCAGTGCCGATACGCTCATAAAGAGTACCTCATTATAATATGAAATCTCCGTGACCGATAAATCATAGTCCACATACCACCTCACTACAGCAAGACCACACACTAAGCTAAAGCATCGCAGAGCAATAGCTTAGAATGCAAATCGTTCTTCGTTACGTAATTTAGTCATGATATATTCCGGACATACGAACTACAGCGTCATCCTACATATATAACCTATGGGGTTAGTAATGTTTGTACTCAGCAGCTAATCCAGGATAGTCCCCCCTCTAATCCAGAAATAGTCATCCTGTAATCCAGGACTAATCATGTAATCAAGGATAGTCATCCTCTAATCAAAGACTAGTCATCATGTAATGCATCAACACCCAATCTAATAATGGCTAGTTATAATCTAATCCAAGACTAGTCATCATGTAATCCATCAACACCCAATCTAATCATGGCTAGTTATAATCTAATCCAAGACTAGACATCATGTAATCCATCAACACCCAATCTAATCATGACTAGTTATAATCTAATCCAAGACTAGTCATCATGTAATCCATAAACACCCAATCTAATCATGGCTAGTTATAATCTACTCCAAGACTAGACATCATGTAATCCATGAACACCCAATCTAATCATGGCTAGTTATAATCTAATCCAAGACTAGTCATCATGTAATCCATCAACACCCAGTCTAATCATGGCTAGTTATAATCTAATTCAGGATTAGACATACTGTAATAGTCTAAACAAAAGTTTAAATCAAATCCATGGACCATCTTCCCATCCGTGCATAACTATAATCTATGGTGAGGTGCCCTCTTATCCAGTGATACATATCTTCTAATCCAATTAAAGTGAGATATAATCTAATCCAGGTTCGTTC
The DNA here is from genome assembly GCA_032361325.1 of Lepetodrilus fucensis. Classification (NCBI taxonomy): domain Eukaryota; kingdom Metazoa; phylum Mollusca; class Gastropoda; order Lepetellida; family Lepetodrilidae; genus Lepetodrilus; species Lepetodrilus fucensis. The sequence continues at coordinate 17,801 of JAUTBV010094528.1, forward strand.
ATCTTCTAATCTAAAGCTAAGATATAATCCAGGTATAACCGTCAACTTGATACTAGTGATCAGTGGTACCGTGCAGCCTGTTACGATGACAATACGTTCTGTAGACTTCACACTTGTGTGTGTACCATGAATCTTTAGTTACTACTGGAGTTGGACCGGAAGTGACAGTGTCACCTAGGCGTCCCGTTGTCCCCTGCATTCTAATGGCGGATATATCTGCGCGATTCTAAAATAGACATCTTAAATCTGTGTCTGACAAGAATATATAAATAGTCTCCCGAACGGTTCGTTGTCAGCTGGTTACTCTCGTCTCCTCTGACGTGACTTCAGAGCTGGGTCAACGCTGTGTGGAATGCTCAGTTTAATTCACTCTTTGATTCATCTTTGAAGCGACGCCAATTTCAGTACACGCTGCTGCAAGAGGTTGCCATGTTTCAGTGGAAACATATATATTTATGTTTTACTATTTCCAGAAGAACTTCCGTTAGAGTGAAGTTTAAGAACAGTGGTGTGACTAGCTATATGTCCTCCTCCTGCCCAATTTAATAAGGATGTTTGCATATGAGATCGTCTGTTGATGTCATGTCCAGCCTACTAAGTGCATGCTGTAAGTCTGGTCAGGTCCTCTAAACACAGTCATGTCTCTAGTAATTCCACTTCAGCACGTCAACAAACAATGGCGGATCTCGTTAGTGGGCCTCCGACGCCAAAATGTTCGTGCACCGCCACGCCCTCTTGTCGTGATTAAGCGTAGCTAAGGGGAGTAATCCAAGGATTATAGATGGCCGCTAGTCCCGAGGGATTAAGGGATCGCAGGACAATGGATGGGGTGCCGCAAACCACAGAGGCGAGAGTTAATCATGTCCGCTTTAAGACCGGGGAAATATTGTTTCAAATTAGAGCTGAGGGACATATATCTTTGGTGGAATAAGCGGTGGAGGGATATAAAACAGAAACATAATGTTAGTCTTTGTAAATACCCAAGTGTTAGTGTTGATGCATAACGGTGAGTTAAAATACAAACAAAATGGTTGTTAATAGATTTACCAGTCGTTCATTAACTTATTTGTGATAGTGAAGGCTACATTTCAGAAGCATGACATCATGAAGGTCGTAAATCATGCGAGTGTTTATCTGGATTCTGTAACATTTCGGAGTCTGAACAATACTGAACCATCCTTTAATCTCAACACGTAACAGGATTCCGCTCTTCATGGTCAGGGTATCGTTTCACAGAGATCTCCTATACGTTAAGAGACCATAGCACTCTTAGCAATGTATTAGCTATCGGCAAAGAGAGTGCTAAGGTATCTTAGCGGCTAAGAGAGCTCTGTGAAACGATACCCAGAATGTTAGACACATCTGACTTCCGGTCGGAGTGGTAGACGACATTGACTTCTGGTTCAGAAAGAGAACGTGCCTGACTTCCGGTTAAGTATTGGTCATTCATGATTTCCGGGTCATATGATTTGAAACACTGACGGACGAGCTAATGGTCTATGGGTTGTATCTCACTCAGTGCCAGCAGAAATATATATTGTGAACTCTGTGAACTTCCGTTGAGGCCATTTTCTGCATTATGACGAGACCACGGAAACGATGTTTTTCGTGTTCTGTTTTTAATGTAATAACCGTTTTGAGTAGAGAATTTAAAATATTTTTTTCATATTTTTCATTTCGAATATCCAGAAATCTCTGTGAACGTAGTCACGGTGCTTGCATGCCATTAAATGGACACCAATGACGTCAGATAAGTAATAAATTGGACCCAGCATAAATACACAAGGCACCACTATACGTACATTTACTGCCTAGGTGTCTTGATCTATCTTTGATAGACCTTCCCGCAGAACGCAAAAAATGTCTACGTTAGATCTGAAATGAAAGGCCGTGCACAGCAACTATGAGAACCACGACGGCAAGAGACGGGCATGGTTTCAGTTTGGCATCCAAATTGCCATGAATGCATCAAAGTAATTTTACTTTCCAAATTGCTCTTCTTTATAGGAGATATAATTGCACACGGGACTGCCTATACTTAGAAAGGGAGTGAGATTGTTTGGGGCAGAAGCTATTAATTGAAAACTAAGAGTGTGAATGTGTTGTATAAGTGGCAGTTCCGTGAGGCGGTATTAGAGCTGTCGTAGTAACGAGGTCCCGGCGTCACAGTACTAAGTCGTGGTCGTCATTAGCAAGGTGTTAATTTACAACGCCCTCCCCCAACCATGTCATATATCCCACCCCCATTCATAATAAAATGCATCCTCGAAACACCGACCATAATGACTATATACTAAACCTCCGCCAAATATTTGACGGAGATTAAGTGTAGTCATAATGGCCTGAGTTTCGAGGATGCATAAAATGCAAACATAGATGAGTCAATCACAAGCATAGACGAATGTTGCACCAATAAACAAAGTATACAAAATGTGCTAAAAAAGCCAAAATAAACCTACATTTCCTTCCATGAAGGCTTGCAAGGGGAACTCAATGTTCTGCAGTGTCCTGTTGCAACTTCATATACTAGCCTAGTCGTAATAGTAAGAAATTCGTGACTCGTATTTACGTGTGTAACAGTTACGATCAACTCCGCGCTACGATCGTTCTGTGGATACTTGTAGCAGTATTTAAAATGCATGAGTGTCACCCTATAGGTGACGCCTTACGATCGTTCTGTGGATACTTGTAGCAGTAGTATTACAAGTGTCACCCTATAGGTTACGCCTTACGATCGTTCTGTGGATACTTGTAGCAGTAGTATTACAAGTGTCACCCTCTAGGTTACGCCTTACGATCGTTCTGTGGATACTTGTGGCAGTAGTATTACAAGTGTCACCCTATAGGTTACGTCTTACGATCGTTCTGTGGATACTTGTAGCAGTAGTATTACAAGTGTCACCCTATAGATTACGCCTTTAATAGTGGTTATTGCTGACAGGATCATTTTACCATAGGACAAGAAAACATACTTGTATAATGAACCATTTGCCATAAACCGTCAGCAATGAGCTCACAGCCCTATAGACATACGCTGGACACGCATCCGGAAGGGTTCTAGGATAAGTCATGCTTCATTCAATCTTTATTCTATTCGAAGGAAATCAAATCTACTATGCATATATGACTTGGTATTAAGCACACACCACGCGGATACAATCAGCTTTCAGTCGTTCATACTAGCTGTCAATATTGGAGAGATTTATCACTGTAAATGTGCCACGTGACATGGTAAAACCAAATCCTCGCCAGAAAGAAAGGCTGAAGTTTTTACAAAGGCTATCGAAATATATTCCACTCTCAGTCTGAGAGTTCTAACCCCTGATCGGATCTATGATGTCAGAGAATCACTGTTCACCCTCGGGGCGTGCTTTAAACCCCTCACATGTCTGCCCGAGCGTTCTCAATGTCTGTCCTGGCGGTGGCTGGGAGATATGAAGACATCGAGATCGGGAGACATGTAAGATCAACATTTCAGGAGCGTTGGAGTGACGGGACAACTGGTCGTCCTCGAGGATACGAGCGCCATTCCGAGAGGCACGTACATTTAGCAGTCTCCGGTGTCGGGGAAGTTGTGTTTAGAATTAGGCGAAGGAGAGCCATTGCGATAGGTTACTTTAAATATGAAGTTTAAGAATACAGAATCATATCAAAGATTTCCGCAAATAGCTCTTGTGCAAACCGAGAAGGGGTGTAGGTTTTACGGGACTCTATATTTTGTATATTTCACACCTAGTGTCGGCCTGACGCACTGAAAGTAATTCTTCGAGTATGAGAAACTATTCAAGCTTATGAACATCTTGTTGTCTTCGACGGAAGTGTATTGATTGCACTGTTGGGTGGACCACAGGTGCTTGTCACATATTGGACACATCGTACATGGATATACATGTAATATGTTATAATGTATAATGTATAATGTACTACGAGGGTATCCAATATGTATTACAAGCGCCTGTGGTCAGGCTAGTTAGGCTAGTTCTTATGATAACTTCCTATAACATATGGAACGGAATTATGTCAGACTGGGGTTTCTCCTGCGAACACCTTACTGACTGAACGGAAGGGGAGATAGATCACTGACATAAGAAAAAATAAATTCTCGCACTAGACAAGGCTAGCTTAAAAATTAATATGTAAACGAACTCTAACACTTGGTTAGACTGGGTGGACATCTTAGTGGTTTTAACGGAAGGGAATTCTTGCAGTAGGTGAGACTAGTTAGTCTGGACCTTGTAAACAGCACATTTACATAACATGGAAGAGACCTGTCGAATGGAGTCTCAGGATGTCAGTCACAGAATGGAGACATGTCAACGAATGAAGCGAATGACTGGAATAACAGACATTAGTGGGCTCCTGACACCATCCTCGAAAACACAGGTCATTATGAATACACAATTTTCGAGGATGAGCTGACACTAGGTAACCCAGATCTGTGGTAACACCAGCTGACTGAGACCTTATCACGAGGATGACGAGGCACTGGGGAACATGGTAACATTCTCAAGGTAACAGCTCACGTGATAATAGAGTTTAATACTACACTAAGAGTAAACTATTAGACACACATTGCACCACACCGATGATTGTGGACATTCAGGTTCTACAGATGTCGATATGATAAATAATGGTTGCGGTTTACGTCCAACTGTAACATATTTGTAAGTAATCCGAGTATCGTAACATTTTATCCTTCTGATTAATCATTCTTACAGGTAAATAGGCATCCCCGATGGCCTCTAAGAGGGCTAACGAATGATGTGAGCACAGTTGGCTTCTCAAACCACACCTTACACCACCCGCGACCAACAACACTTTACAAGCATGAATTCTTCATCTGAAACCGCCTGAAACATTGTGAAAGCAAACTTGAAATACCACAACTCACGTGAAGAGTACAGCCACACATACCTCGAAACTGAGATGTACTTTGATGGCGTATGTTATATTATGCGTAGCGTTAAAACACATGCGTGTCCAATATAATGTGTTACGCTGTCTAAAATACAAACATCGAAGAAGCAATACTTATTTCCTGCGATATTAGTGTTGTATAGGTATGGCCGTTGATGGACTATATTACAAGTAGTATTATTTACATGACATTGAAGCTGTTCAATATTTCAACGTAGTGTTGTCTACATATGGACATCGAAGAAGTACATTACACGTAGTTTAGTCAATGATCTCAACTGCAAAGACATACTTTTCGTGGTATTTTGATATAATAACTCACTGTCCCAGCATGAGGGCCCCATACATTATTTGATTAGCCCTGAGGGTTCATATCCATGTTTTTGTTGTTGCCGAGTGTAAAGCGAAGCTAATGCTTTGAATAATCAAATTGTATAGTAAATGGGTCAACCCACTTATTCAGACAATGCCCAGTGGCCATTAGTGGTGGTCAGAACAAGCAGTACCACTTACACAGAGACCATGGATCTCCACATTGGTCGACGAACCAGGAAATCTCCATAATTTGCTTATTTTAGACAGGACTACTTTCTATGGAGGTCGTACAGCGCCATCTGCGTGTATTGGTTGTGAGTACCCATGGTGCCACTGCCACCAATGTGCAGGGTCCAGTTGAATGGCAACGTCATATATACTAGTAGTCAGCAACTTAATGATATAGGAACATGTCACGTTAACCCGACACTGATCTAGTCGAAGATAATCACCTTGCCCTATGGACGGACATATCACACAGTGTATCTATAGGTGCCTCCAGATCATTAATAGTATATGAATGATAACTACATATACATAAATCTGCTTACCATCTAAATGCCAAACATCTGATAGATATACATTTATGTATGCGTAAGGCTATGTTGATATGGCTTATTGTAGATTACCCGCTCCATGCCATGTCGAATAAGAGACTTGTCGTATTTTTGTTGTTAACTTACGTTGCTTTCTTGAACAGAAGGTTAATGATGACCCACATTTATTCAGTATTAGCTGTAAAACAGTTACTTAAATGACATATGCTATCTATAGGAAGACATTGTTCCCCATGGTAATCGGACTCATGATAATGTCGACATTTTACCAACTGGAAAAAAGACCATTCTGTCGACATTGCACCTCATGATAAAACAATCCATTGTATTAACATTGTACCGTAAGAAATTCATACTATTATGTCGACATTGTACCCTATGGTAAAAAGACCATTATGTCTGCAGTACCTCATGGCCAACAAAACATTCTGTCGACATTGTACCCATCGTAAACAGACAATTTTGTCGGCATTATGAGTCGGACACGACGTTGTCATTACGAGATAGAATGCCACACATCAAGTCATCGTCGAAGTCATCTACGAAAACAACAAATCTAACTAAATAGCATGGCAGTATTTCGGCATACTGTACCATGCATAGCTACTGTCTTCCTACATAACAGTATACGATTTCCGTAATAGATATCGGGAAGTACGAAGATAATTCCATAGCATTATGTGCTTATTTACTGTAATGAACGAAATAATAAAATACTAAGATAATTCTATGGTATTATGTGGTTATTTACGATAATGAAGGAATAATAAGATCAACTTTCCCCGATGTTGTGGCAGTTACGCAATGCCATCGGCTATAATAATATATACTGGGTGAAGACATTGGACAGACAATGTTCAACATAGATGATATCATGTTGCCTTTACCTCCCAATGTATCAGTCTATTGTTTGCATGGGGGGAAAACCTACAGCAACTAAGCAACATAAGTTGATGTCAATGAACCAAGGGTCAATGAACCAAGTACATTATAATAACTAATATTTAGATACACTGTGAATGCTTCTTCTCCTATCTGTCATATATAAATACGCTAAGTTTGAAGTAAGGTTGATCAAATTTAAATATAGATCAGTAATAGATATAATTTACAATAAATATCTGACAGAGAAGGGAGTTAAGGCCGTCGGCCTAAGTAGTGGTGAAGTTAAAGCAGACCATCTTGTACACAAACGAGATAAACTCTTCTTCCTGACCAGGCAATCACAGTTTTGAACACTTTCCTGCCCTCAAAGCCTTCACCACCTCTCTATCACCTCCACACAATGCACAAGGAGGGAGATAACCGAATGTCGATATGATATGAATGACAAAATCAACAGTAATTATCTTCAGGCAATCAATATCCAGCCGACTATTGTGCTGTCTCACTTAAGCACATGTTCTAGACTCTATCATACCGACACATCGATAGCCGCCATTTAAATCATAGGACCCTTTTAACTTTCTATTTCGCCAGGGCGCATGCGCAATTTTCAATTAAGATCTTTGGTTAACTGTTCTGCTATAGGCGCGATGAGTTTGGATGATCATGTCGGAATGTTTGGTCAAATATTATATTACAGTTTTTCGTTTATTCCATTAGAATCTAATGTCTGTGATCCGCCGGGAAGAGATTGTTTAATGTAATGGCGGTGAGGGCAGACTGTGAGACTATAGACACACACACACACACGCACGCACACACACACACACCACATGCACGCACGCACGCACACACACACACACGCACACACACACGCACACACACACGCGCGCACACACACAGACACAGACACACACAGACACACACACATACACACACAGAGACAGACAGACACACACACACAGACACACAGACACACACAGACAGACAGACACACACACACACACACACACACACACACTTACGTTGTGCTGTACTGTGTTTAACCAGGTCCCAGCTGACTTGTGTAATTAAGGCTAATTCTCAATCACCACACAGTTACACACATTCCATCAGGGGATATCATTATATAGGCTGAGCTTAGTGCTGTCTCGTATCCCAGCCTAGACACTCATCTCAACGAGATCCACAAGTCATCCGAACATTATACACAGGTCACCCGAATATCATCCACAGGTCACCCGAATATCATCCACAGGTCACCCGAATAGCATCCACAAGTTACTCGAATATCTTCACAATCATCTACATGTTACCAGAATATTATAACGATATCCATATATGTAGGTTACCCGAATACTTATCTTCACGATATGCATAGATTATCTTCACGATATGCATTGGTTTTCTTCACGATATGCATAGGTTTTCTGACTAGCCCGATCGTAGTAAGTTGAGAAGCATGAAGGCACGCTGATCTATTGGGCGTAGTAACAGAGTAGATTTATATGAACATGCTTCCAAAAGTTGATTTGGCGCAATATAAACGGGCATATTATTATCAATTCATTATATCCATAATAATTTACTCAAATAGCTTCACCTACAACATATTGGCTGCCAGAAAATATTCACGATATTAAAATTAACAACAATAGTAACCGTAGTAACTTCAAAACATCAATATGTTACCCAAACTATCTTTAAAAATCAGCCAATTGTAACAGAACCATCGTCACGACACGCCTTAAGTTACCCAAATATCACAACGACAATCCAAATTTGTCACCTCAATATGTCATTCACCTTCATGACAGACACATATTGCATGGAGCTCTAAAGGTTAACCTTTGCACAACACTTCATAGGATACCGAAGCATGTTCACGCGGTCCTGGATTTCTATTACCCGAGAATAATTATGTTCTAAGTTCTCAGTTATAAACACTCGTTCAATCGGGCGATATAGAGCAAATACAAACTATTTTGAGAAACAAAACTGAGGTCATCGATTCTCTACCCCCACCCCCTAAACCACACCACCTAAACCACACCACCTAAACCACACCACCCAAAACACACCACCTGCACACCTGCAGGAGCAACATCGTACAGCACCCACAATGCAGCGGTACCAGTGACTTCCGGTGGTAGTACGACCATTACAACCAGGCAGCAGAGTTATCTGAGCAATTCCTTTCTATTACCTTCTTTGATTATTGCCCTGTTTGATGCTAAATTTCTAAAGCGTTAATATCATGCCACCATATTTCAGAAAAATGACAGGCCGCACCAAACAACATCGCGAGCTGATGACGTCACCGTGGTAACAGGCATGACTGATCGCCATTCCGATTGTCTCACGGAACCGTCCAGAAGTGATGACTATAATCTGCCGCCATTATACAAGCCGGAGAAGACCTCAAGGTCCTGTCTCTATGTGGAACTCCGCGGAGTGCCGTGCATGGCTGGATCAAGCTCGGAGCTAGTCCGTATAGCTGCTTAATTACCGCTGAACAGTGTAGCAGCAGTAGCGGATCCGTGCTACTTCAAAGACGGTGTTTTGTAGACGATGTACGAGAGAGACTACCCTCGTAATATCGATGAGGTTTGTCCGCCGAGGTATTCCACTGTACTGAATCACGTGAATCCAGCGACCACAGCTAACCTATAGGAGTCTTGTAGAAAGATTTCAATAAATGTTTTATATAAAACCTCAACACCGATTAAATCCACTTCTTAATTAGCTCTTTGAGATTTATGAGATTCGTGAATATGAATAAAGTAATAAAGCAATTTGATGCGGGTCTTTCTACAGAGGCAGGTTGGAAGGGAACGTTAGTGTTCACAGTGGAATCAAATACTTCTCCTGATTGTAATGCTAGCTGTGATTGTAATGCTAGCTGGCTGTGGCAATATGTATCTCAGAGTACGGTTGTAATCCGGCAATTTTGGGGGAAATCTGTGCAGTTTTATCAAGATAGAACATTTCTTAGTAATACCCATTCAATGTATGTATGGAATTTCACTTTCCAAAATTACTTTGTATTATTTATACCAAAATAGAAAAAGTACTTATTATTATGAGTAGGCACACACGTATTATATGCTGGACGTTAGCGTAGATGATGGTGGTCTGTACTTTCATCGAGGTTCTGATTGGCTTTACGTGATTGAGGCAGCCTGTATTTGGGGATAGGTTTGAGTTTATGTCAAGCAATATTTGAGGTTATGTTTGAGTTTTTCAGAGTCCGTACACAGTTTAGGCTATGTTTCAGTTTACTTGGTGTCATACGTTTTTTAAGAATATGTATGTTTGAGTTTTTCAAGGGCCGTACACATGTCAGGCTATGTTTCAGTTACTTTGGGACATGCTTTTTTAAGGACAAGGGAGAGAGTCAACCTAGGCTAGATGCATTTTCCAAAGGGCGTACATATTGTTGGCTGTTTCAGTTTACTTGGTGTCCTGTTATTTTCAAGGATAAGTAAGAGCGTCGATCTAGGTTTAAGGCTAGGTTTGAGTCCAGGGCTGATGGACTGATGCCATGAAGATGACTTCAGTAATGACATCCACATTTAATACGCTCTCTCCACGTGAGACTCCCATCAAACCACGGAGAACAATAAAGAGCAATTTATCATAATTATCAGTTTTGTCATGCAGGAAACAGCATAGGTGTTCATATTGCTGCGGCATATTGAGTGCACTATAGACGGAGCTATAGGTCGGTCAACACCAAGCTATGTAACCTGGACGGAGGGAGAAAGACGTTGTGAGGACAATGCTCTTGACAATGCTCTTGACAGTGTTTGACTGATGGGAAAGGTATTGGCTTGTATAGGCTGCAGTCCATATAGCAATGCTTTCGCTGTGCTTAACAGTAATAAGCCACGTATGTGTAGATCCCGGCAAATACTGGCACGATTAGATGGTCGGCCGAGATTGTCGGAAAGGCAAAAAGAAAAGGTTATAGAGGTAATGGCAGCAGTAACATAACTATTTCAATTCACTGATAATGGAGAAAAACAAAATGGTCTCTTACATGAAACAGTTTTCATTTATTTAAAACGGTTAATGACTTTTACTTGTAGTTGCTTTAGGAAGATTATTGGTAAAGGAAAGCACTTTGTTGAGAGCGTAATGCATTTTGGTGAAAGGGAATATGCCATGTCTAACGATATAATGCAGATAGATTACACATACACAGTGCCATCCTCGAAAACAGCACGCCATTATGACTACACTAGCCTCTCTATTTGACGGAGGTTAGTGTAGTCACAATGGCTTGTGTTTTCGAGGATGGCACAGTACGAACGTTGTACGATACATTGCCAAGTCAAGTCTGTATACTAGTATTATAGAACTAATACCAATAGTGTTCACTAGTCTTCGTTTGAATAGTTAAGGAAATTGTATTAGCATAATTTCATAGTACAAATAACAACTCTCATTTGAAACATACTTTTGTTTTTATTTGTTGGAATAATAGCTCTACCGGTTAGCGACCTATTAGCACCCAGTACCAATTATCGTCTTCACCCCGCCATAGCGCCATGTTCGTGATTGATTTGGATTACGATATATTTTAAATAAAAATTACCTACTAATTACTAATGGAGCATAATTGGAGCAATAATTGTATTTTTCTTTAAAATAAACACCAAATAGCTTCAAAACCTAAATAACAGTGAGAGTGACGTATCGGGGAATTGATCACGTGACTAAACAATATGTCGCTAGTTTTTATCTGTTCGTCTGCCATAATGTTCGTTCAAGTACTTATGATGTAACACAATTTCCCTCAATAGTTACAGCAGTCTGTTTTCTATACGATCTACAAAAATAGCGCTATCTTTCTTTGTCATTGAGATTGCGTTTTTATGATACATGGATCACTTTATTCACATCGTGACATGTTTTCGTTTTGGTTTATATATTCGTAAATACCAATTTAAAATAAAATTATTTCACCAGAAAATTTCATGTTTTATGGGGGCGATAATTGGTACTGCCAATTGCATAAAAAGGTCTGTTTTTTTACCTCATGTTCTACCGTCGCTCGCGCTATATAATACCGAAGCTGCGCAGATAGCTTTGCATATACCATCAGATCACATATTAGCTATACATGGGCCATGGTAAGTATAATGGCGTTGACATTCATATTAAGAAAAATATCCAGGAAAACGTTAATTTTTTAGGCGATAATAAGTCGCTAACTAGAGCTAACGTTTTATTATTATTTACATATTCAACATTAAATAAAGTTTCTTCTTAAGTCTCTTCTTCGTCTTATAATCGAACAATCAACTTCTAGGAACAGTTTATCAACGAGTATATGAGAAGGTTCTGCAACGTTCAGACGGGATACTGCAGTAGCTTCCTCTTGTTCGGAAGCGTTGTCTATGTCTGCATGTTATGTCTGTTCTTAATGGAGGTTGGTTTGTGCTTTCAGGAACTAAAGTTGTTTCCCATTCCTTAACGTCCGCAGGAAATGGATGTATCTCGTGTTTCTAGCAGCTATATAACTGTCAAAGGGTATCTTTTACCGTTTTTTCCATGTCCGCCTGTACCAATCTGACCACGCCCTACTGTCCTAGTACCACGCCCTACTGTCCTCTTAACATGCCCAACCGTCCTGTCACCACGCCCTAATGTGCTCTTAGCATGGCCTACTGTCTTAATATAAATACCATCCTATATAGCTACTGTTCTTTCACTACGTCCTAACCCGGACTCCGTCACGGCAAAGACACCGAAACACATGCCAGGATTAGAACTCTACTACTATTCAGTCTTGTAGTCTGACACCGTTTCGTCCTTCCCTCTCCGTACTATATACACTGTGATAGCTAAGTTGCAATTTATATACAGCGTCATAATAATGTCAGATTTATATATGTCAGATTGTCATAATAATGGTTTCCCTATTGTTTATATCATGGTGTCATATTTGTTTTATTAGCTAGAGCATCCTACATAACGGTGTTTTCGAGGACCTGGTAAATATCGTTATTACTGTGAATATCAACGTATCATATTTCTCATACTTGGGGTGAACTAACTTTCTATCCTGGTGTAATATCTGCTAAATGAAATGTGAAGTTGGTTACCGGTTAGGTATTCGCGAATACCTAACCGGGAACTTGTAATAAGTAACCAACTTCACGTCGCCCATCTTTTTGGATGGCATGTTTTTATGCATGTCCTGGTGGCAACTGGTTTCAGGTCCGGTACGTGTCATACTTACGTATGCCAGACCGTCATAAGTTATGTGTATCAAAGCCCAATTTAGAGCATGCACGAAAAGAGTGTCATGGACTTAATTGATGTGAATTACTTGGAAATGTTCGCTTATTGATTTCTGCTATTTACTGCAAGTTGCGCGGACTGTTAAGTGTGCTGGCAGTGGCAGGAAACCCTGTCCTATAGTAGAACACCGCGGCCTGGACAGCAGTCATCATCGTGCAGATTACTGTTGCCAGTGATTGGTTAAGAAATATGTTTAAAACATGTCGAGATTCATACCACTGGCAGTGGAGTAATGGGTTAATCAAAACCATCAGGTTTTTCTGTGACTGAACAAAAATACCGATATCGCACTAAATCGATTTCTTAAACAGTTTTGGGAAAGTATTTGTATTTATAGATTAAATTGAAGATGCAATTGAGAAGAGTAATTGTCGTGCCAATTTGAAGCGAACCTAATCAAAAGCAAAACATTGTTCTGTGCATTTGTCAATTGTTAAAGTACAGCCTGTGCACGATGGAAAAGAAATATATTATTTTATTATTTTTATAATGTGGTGTTGATACACTATAGGGGAAGTGTAGTTTCAGGGACGTAAGATGTTCGGCATCTAGTAGAGTACAATAACACATCAGCACGATGTCCGAGTTTCCACTGCCGCCCACTCATTGACCACAGCCATTGTCATTACGGACCATGGTCAGTGCGACGTCACAGAGCAGTCTGGCATCAAAAGTAACACTGCGCGCACCTTGCGGCCCACATAGCGGCCCACATAGCGGCCCACCTAGCGGCCCACTGACAAGATCATTACCACTACACCCACACCACGCCCTTCCTGGATCTATGTTAGTTACACATTACCACACTTAACCGGTTTTAATGGCTTTATATATTAAATCATTAATACAGTATTGTTTCACAAGACAGTTTCTCCAGTTGCCTTCAGCATGGGGAGGGTTAACATACATCAAACTCCTGACAGTTTTGACAGTTCTCTTACTTAAGTTTGCAAACATTCGCAGCATCAGCTTTCGTCATTTATTGAGTAACCGTTTCCTGTGATATCATTTAACCGAAGCCATTACGTACGACGTGTAAGGTGTACGAGACTTGCTGTTTGAACGTAGGAGACAAGCGTACAACGTGGCGGCATTAGTTACGACCCGGTCGCAGGGATGACTGAGAGAACCGTGCGGACACGCCTTGCACTCCAGTCACAGTTTAGGATCCCGTGTAATGAAACATTAACTCGCATCCTATCGAAGTACAAACCCCTCGAGACAAACCTAAAATGTGATTAGTGGTTGTTTGACAGTGTATACAATGATATAACATGTTTGCTGAAGAGGTATCGCATTGATCAATACCGTTCTGTAACAGATGCCGCCAGGGGCGCCCCTTTGACGTTGTTCATTTAACAGTAAGTTAACAGTATAACAAAGGAAATTACCAAAATATAATCATCAATATTGAACAGATGATGGGTCGGTTTTGGGGATGTCGGGTTGTGATAATATCATGATAGTGATCTAAAATGTCAGAATAAAGACGAGCTGACGCTGTTATCAATTCAGTTTACGCATACCATACCGCCAGACCTCATATCTCTGCAACGTACAGGACGCTGATAACTACCTATGTGAACTGGACAATGTAGAACCAATTATACTTACTGCGACGAGGGTCTAACCCATTGACTTTATTGCATTAAGATAAATGTCTAAATGTTCAAAAGGGAAAAAGTCAATACAATGAAAAAGGATCACTACGTACGTAGGATAAAATTATGGTGTGTATTATATGCCTAACGACAAATACCTGTGTGATATACTCAGACAGTCATTACCTGAATGTCCAATGACCAATACCTTGCGGTATACGCATAGTCATCAATTACTACAGAACCAATCTAATGACCAATACCTGTGGCTTTCGCACATATTCGACATTTCAGAGCGAGGTGAACACCGACTACATTGTATACATACAGTATACTACTATTACTACTACGTAAACATTTCACGAAGCTGTCATAACAACATCTGGCCCCGTTTCACGACGGTGTGCTAACTAGTTAAGAACTCCTAACCCAAGTTATCACCTCCTAAAGTGTTTCACGACCATGTCACAAGTCATATCCCTTCTTAAATCGTCATCTAACTTAGGAGGTGATATGCTGGGTCAGAACTTTAGGAGCTCACAACTTTAGGAGGCCGTCGTGAAACGGGGGCCTGGTATTTATGTGGGATTGGAACCCCGTGAATTTCATACTGTAAAACTTGCATGATCAGACAACTTCCGTCTCTCAATTCCATTAACCCCGCACCAAGGATGTTTCGATTGTGAATAGTCTAACCTATCACGACACTACTTGCATTCTGTTTGATTTGCGATAAGCTCCACGTGAAATTGTAGAAACTTCATTTAGTTTAATTGATGATCAGATTAACGTATCAAATATTTAAATCGATCTGATTGGCGTGATTACAAACGTGAGACGTCCGACAGACGGCACCGTTGTTCTGACAGATGGCGCCCCGGAAAATACTGACCTGGGACTTTCGACACAAAGCAACATCAGTTGAATGCAATTAATATTTAAATATTTTTTAAAAGAGTAACCATACAATTGCAGCAACTTTTCACCCGCACAGTAGGGTGTCTTCTCTACAACACAAGTCGTATCAAGCAATTGAGGTAATAAACAATGAAATACTGACAGGGTAGATAGCTATCGACCTACGGTCGTAGCCACGTTGAACTTTGCTATCGGAGAGTGTTGCCGTATGCGTAGTATTTATAACTGCATCTTAAAGTTTTTAAAAGATAGAATTATTACTATATGATTTTCTATATTCATTACGATCAACATAATCTACATTTCCAAGTATTCTAGTGAATGTTCCTAACTACAGATGCAATACCAAGCTATGCAATTAATCCTAATTGAGTTAATAATGTCCTGAATAACGTTCATAGACACTAATCTAACTTCATGCTTCATTTAACTCCGCTAGCTGTTAACCCACTGTGCTAAGAGCAACATTTAATTTGACTGGCCTTGAAATTACGGGCCACAAATTTGAGAGTTACTAAGTTCGGTATTTATTTAACTGTACTTACAATTACCACTGTTTAAGGGTGGTTACATAACTCGGCGTTGCCAGTAGTAGATGTTACATCACTGGATGTGAATACTAGTAGCTGATCAAATGTAAATAACTGGCTACATGTGAATACATATCTAAATGTTATTACAAGACTAAATATGAATGCATTAATAATTACTATAAATACATAACTAACTGTGAGGAATTTGTGAACGTAATACCAACATCGTTCTCTAAAAATAGCCTTCAATTCAGCTTTTCGTTTTTACTTGCCTAATTGGATAATTCGATAATCAAAGTAAACAATTTCCATTAAGAAACTCGTATCTACGCAATTGGCGTCTTGGAGTGCGTACAGAGGAACACTTAGCTTAAAGCACTGTCTGAATAACGGCCTAGATCTGTACAGTAGATATGAACGACAACATCCGCCCAAGTGAAAATATATATACACATTCCTTTACCAAACAGTATACCTTAGGAATCATGGTGTCGTTGTGTTTTTTTGTTCCTTATTGGTAAGATCTGTTGCCGTTTATCATCTGTAAAGTGTTATCTGATCATACCGCGCTGTACACATAGAGTGTATTATTCAGTGGAGATGCACAGTGGGGATGCACAGTGATGTGCAGAGTGGAATGCACAGTGCTAGTGGCTGGACACTGTGAAGAAACATCAGAGGCATCTGCAGGCTGTAATTGATCATAAGCAAGAAACTAATGCATCTGTCGCCGAGTTGGCAGTCTGTCCTGAGTAATCAGCTACCTGGCGAGTAGATAATTACCTCACAACTCGTGTCACTCCCAACATGAAGAGGAACCTGGGAGAGAAGAGCCTTTTGTTGCAGACATCTCGCTAGTTCCTTCTTGAACTTATCTTCATAAAACCTTGCAATTTATATGCTCTTTATAGAGCGAGCTTGCATATAAATCACATTTCAAACACAGGCTTAATTACGATACGTGAGCTTTTGTTTTGATTTGTGTATTTTTTAAGTTTATGCCAGCATGTCGAACAACGAACTCATTGTAGTCTGCCTAATGGTGGCCAGTTAATCATCTGTCATACTAAAACAGTTACAATCTCTGATATACTAGAACAGTTGCACATATACTTTATGCAATACTAGAACCGTTACAGTCTATGATATAATAAATCAGTTATAGGTTAAGTCTCTGACATACTAAATCAGTTATAGTCTCTGGCATACTAAATCAGTTATAGTCTCTGTCATACTAAATCAGTTATAGTCTCTGACATACTAAATCAGTTATAGTCTCTGACATACTAAATCAGTTATAGTCTCTGACATACTAAATCAGTTATAGTCTCTG
>JAUTBV010094529.1:0-17400 GCA_032361325.1 Lepetodrilus fucensis
GGACTAATATGCATTCAGCTCATGTCCACCATAATATGAGCGCTAGTAGTGTGATAATGAAGACGATGCAACTTTGCCTATGCACCTGTGGGTGGTTTTTCGGTCATCTGCCCACAGGCGCTTGTCACAAATATACTAAAATTCTATTATTTCAGAATCATATTTGTGACAAGCACCTGTGCCTGTGGTCTCGACATTTCTTGCAGAAAGGAAGACGTAGAAAATACAAATTGGCGCATGCGCATTAACAGGGATTCCCTCAGTTATTTATAGCAGACTCACGTAGTTCGAGACTTTGTAGTCTGTATCAAGTTCACACCTATGCATTGCTAACTTTGGCGGGCGGTAGTTGCGAACTTAGAAGTTAGTAACTTTCACATAGTTACCAACTAAAATAGTCTGCTTTCATGCATTAGACCCCAGGAAGATTTACAAACTATGTTTGTGATGATTTTATAGCTACTTCGTTATTAATATAATTTTTACTTTCTGTTTAATCTTCTCCCAGGAGAAATGGAAGTGGTATCCTATTGGAGTTTCATGATAACATATATTTATGGTTTCATTGTAATTTCTACAGAAAGACGGAAACAACATTCCATCCTATCTCCATCAAGATACTGAAATCCATAACAAAACAGTAATCTATCCCAAACAATTCCCAGAAAAATGGAAGTGGTACCATGTACAAGACAGTAATGTTTACAATGTACACACAAAAACAAGGGAGATAACTCTCACCTGTCGTCGTCCACGATACCACTGCTCTTCTGCATGCATTCCTTGACGGCCTGCATACCTTCCCGGAACCTCTGCTGCAGCCGTCGTGCATAAAGCGATGCGCCACCCTCGCTCATGTACCCGCTCGCCCAGTCGTCCCCTCGGTTGTTGCCCTTCAGGATATCCCCATCGGACATGTACCCGGAGATGTAATCATATGTATCCGCATCGGATCCATAGTCGGTATCCGAGACACTCGGACAGTTGGAGTTGGCACGTTTGATCTGACCGGAGTAGTACTTCCCGTGGTCGAACAGCGGCCGATTGACTCCGAGTCGATTGGGAGTACTGGCCGTGTACATGGCCGTCTGCGGAACTGAGATCCCCGGTATGTGGAAGTTCCGATTGGAAGACAGTCCTGAGTAGTTCGAGTATCCTCGGAAATATCCATAAGGCAGCGCACGCATGATTGGAGGCATGGGTTTAATATCCATAGTTTCCCCGGAATCGTCAATGAACGTTGTTTCCTTTTCGGAAAACGTGGTCTCCTTTCCTAGAGAAGGTTTGTGTATAGTTTCCGTTCGCACTTCCGTGTCAAAAGTCGTTTCGATTTTTTCGCCGTGCCGGGGTTGCACGATGGCGATATTGTTAGCAGGTTTGCCTAGATGCGAATTCAACATTTTCACGCCTAGTTTCGGGGAGTTTGTGGCAGCGCGGTCGTGAGCGGCCAGGAGTTCGTTGGCGGGCGACTTCATCACGATGCTGTCACAGGAGGAGTGAGACGAGTGAGATGAGTGTCCACTGTGACTCGACGGCGTGGAATCACTGGACAGCGGCTCAGACGGAGACTCCACCTGAGACGACGACCCCGACGACTTCAAACTGTTGCTGCTCGAATCCTTCATAGCATCTGTCAAGTACTTTGTAGGCGTTATCGTCCTTTGCAGTACTGACAGATTCGTCTGAGTATTACCATCAGCCTTCATCACAGACCTGGTTGTGGGAGCCAGAGCACAAGTTGGCTTCACGACATTCACAGTCTGTGTCAATGTTACACCGCTGTGAGCTGAATTGGGACTGACAATCTGCCCGGTCCTATTGGACCTGTCGGCTCCTTTGAAGGTGGACAGATGTCCCACCTGGTTCCCGTGGCTGGACTTGGGAGGGATGGTGATCTCGGCCATCACGTGAGCTGTGGCTCTGGGGACTGACATGCACTGGGAGCTGTTCTCCGTGGTCCGGGTCTGCTCGTTCCTCTTGATCTGCTCCTGCCTCATCTGCTCGTACTTCTCGTGTTCCTGCCTGAGGACCTCCTGTCTCTGCATCTCCTGTCGGATCTGATCCTGTCTCAGCTGCTGCTCCTGAAGGTTCACCCGAGGATGATGCTCCCTCTGCTGCAGAAGCTGCTGCTGTTGCAGGTACTGCTGCTGCTGAGCCAGCTGTTGCTGCTGAGCTAGCTGCTGCTGCTGGAAGGCTTGATGCTGCTGCTGCAGAGCCTGCTGATGTTGGCCTTGCTGCTCGGCAGCGCTCATCTCAACCTGCTGCTGTCTGATGGGAGTCTGACTCTGGGGGACGTTGTAGTGGGCTGGAGGTGCAGTCTCTGGGATTGAGGCCACCGGGCTTTGAGCTTTAGATGGAGATGACAGAGTCTTGTGGGCATTCATTCCGGGGAGACTGCCGTACAAAGACTTATTATGAGATGAGGATGATGCTGAGGCGGCATTCTTGCGGTCCTCTTTACCAGATTTCGAGGACTTCCCTGAGGCAGACTTTGGAATGCCCGAACTCGGAGCAGGAATCTGCGACCCTGAAGATTTGGAAGATTTCCCGGATTGGGAAGACGACTTTGGAATTAAGCTGCCAATTTTTGTCCCCTTTTGTGGAGGAGGACTGGGTTGGCTCTCCCTAGGTGCCCCCTTATCGGACTTCACAGTCTTGCCGTCCGCCTTGCGACTGGGCACCGGAGAGTTTCTAGCTGAGGGGTTTGGAGACGGAGTCCTATTTTGTTGGGTGGAAGGAGATGGTGTGCTGCGTCTGGCCACATTACCACCGCTGTCAGGAGCTAAGCTATTTGCGTGGTCACGCTTCCCACTGAACGCACGTGCCAGGGACTTCTTCCCGGTCTTCGCCGGAAGCTTTGGGCTGCTGTAGCCATTGGTGGTGCTACTACTGGCACCAGCATCTGTAGAACTGGAACTACGTGCACTGTATGATGAAGCCTTGGAATCAGTATCACTCCGAGAACTTGTGCTAGTTGTGCTGGTGTTACTGGTCTTCGAACTACTTTTCACAGCTTTTCCTTTATCCTTCTCTTTGGAATTGAAAAATTTGAATTTGTCCAACATAGAGTTCTTGTTATTTCCACTGGGTTTCGCTGGGTTGCTCTTTGTTGAAGAGGTTGAGCTGGTTGAACTGGCACTGGTTCGGTTGGACTGTTTTTCTGCTGTGGTCGTGGGTCGCCCCAAGGTTCGACCGCCAGGTGTAGGAATACCAGACTGTGCGCCGCTACTTGGTGAGGTCGCTCGCTGCGGTATGGAATTGTTGTTGTTGTTCTTGGGAGCAACCAGACTGGAACCTGAAAAACAGAAAATATACTTGTCAAAATCTGACTGGAAATACATATGTTATTCATTAATGACAAGCACTGCCTACAGACAACTCCAATTCGGGAACCAGCCTGAAATAAATAAATATATATTAAAGAGTCGACATCATAATCCTGTGATCATTCATACGTTAGCTATTAATGACAAGAGTGTTTATCTGAAATATAAACATGCAAATTACATATCAATTAAATTATGGCACACGTATGCATGCAGTATAGTAATAATTAAGGTTTGATTCAATTCAGAATACTGATGAATGGTTAAGCTGTTACTTATTAGATATATCTGGATTTTATATAAAATAATTCTGACTTGGAACATTCTGGCCACCATGGATGCTACAATCAAAGCAGGATCTAATGTAGCAGCTGTTGACACAACATTTACTACAAATTACAATGGAAATATCCTGAACCTGCGACAAACATGGAGAAAATATTTTGCACTTACAATATTCTGCACTAAAACCTGTCACTGTAGTAGAATAATTGTACGTCAATAATGAGATGCAATACATATCACATATCATTGTAGCATGGCAACCACTGCACTTGCAAAATGGTATGTGAGCATAAACGTGATATGCCAGCATTACCATGATATGCAAGAATGACCATAGAATATTATTAATTAACATTTGATTACAGGATAAATATGGGATGCTGTCATATCTTCTCTTTCTCCTCATCTAACTCAGATAGAAATTATATTTTTATGAAATTACAAATATGAAAGTGTCCTTGAATATCCAAATAATCCATACCATACGTACAGCAAATTGTAAACAAATTCAAAATCAGAGCTAATAATTCTTTAACCAAATGTGACGCCAACCAAACAAAATATCCTATGCTAGTTTGCCTGATAAATATAGCTCATTCCATAGATTTATTACTTCCGCAAGCATTATCCTGCAATTAATTCTCCCAGATAATAGCCTCCTGTAGTCAGTTTCTAATCAATATCGACATTTACCTGTAATCAGCTGTCAAATACCTGTACTAAGTAAACACCTGGGTTGGCTTTCATGCAGATCTCGTATTCACTAAGAGACAATAGTGCTCTTGCATCTTTGCTGATTACTCTACAAGAGCAGTGTGGATTACTTGTGGATATAAGATCTTCTTGAAAGTGAACCCAGGAGATATATTCATAGTGGCCCAATTTCATTAACATTACTGTATTGGATGTATATTTAATAAATTAATTATATTTTTATTATTTATACATATCTTCATAAAATATACATTGTGATTGCTAGTTTCAAAAACATTAATTTGTTGCAAGCAGATTGAATAATTTGTTATATTATACATAGATGTATCTTCATTAAATATATCAAAACCACGCACATTATCACAAGAAAACCACACAACTATTTAAAAGCATGACCGAAACCCAGAGAATACCGAAACATTTTTTAGGACGATTTTATACTTAACTTAAAGTTTTGTTCACAAATCCTCATATAAAAACTGAATTTGAGCATGAAGAAGTTTCGTAATCTCGTGGCCCGGTTAATTGCTGACAAAATATTTCTGGAACTCTCTAAAGATTCATTCCGAATTCGTACATCCGATGGCATGGTAAAGACAGAACTAACAGCATCTCCACCTTGTAATTACTTCCCCTGTGGTAGCTCTCTAGTAGTACTCGGCCATCATGTACCCACTATAAAGATAGCTCTTATCCTATTCCAGACAATCCCACTCTTATACGGTCACTCAAATGATAAGGTAATGACTGCCTACACATGGAGAAAATGGGATCTTCCGATTGGCCGAGAGCACATGTTTAATTTTAAGCTTCTCAGTGCTAGAGGCAACTAAGAAAGCCCTATATTTATTTCTATCGATCAAGCATGGAAAGCGTTAAAAATACACATTTCCTTGAAAAAGATTACCGTCATTATAAATATTTCATTATGTTATATATTATATATTAGAAATAAATCACACATTTTTCGTTCATTGAACATAAGTTATGTAGATCAACTGCACTATTTATTAGTAAACAATTATAATTTGTAAAAGAAAAACATTCTTTTCAGTGGTTGAATTTGCATGTTTTTGCATATTTATTCACTTATTTTCCTTATAATGCATATAGTACACTATTATAAAATGGTTACACTACTACACTATATATAGAGCATACAAGACACACAGACTAATAGCCTCATAGGGATTAATTAAAGTTCCCATGTACCCGCCACAGTTGATGGATTATCATCTGCATATATCTCGAGACCTCCACCTTCAATACCAGACACGAACCAATTTTACAGATAAAAAAAACTATAAACAAAAGGTGAATACCATTGCAGAAGCAATAACACAATCATACATATATTTGAGGTGTAATTGATGCATCCATAATTGAAAGCTTAATCCAGTGTAAATCCATCAATCTAGTTACACAAACTCATCAATCGTATATATCGCTAAATGACAAGATATGACAATTCGAGCTATGACAAACTGAGCTAGCTATGACAAGCCAAGATATGACAATTCGAGCTATGACAAGCTGAGCGCACTATGACAAGACAAGATATGGCAATTCGAGCTATGACAAGCTGAGCTAGCTATGACAAGACAAGATATGACAATTCGAGCTATGACAAGCTGAGCGCACTATGACAAGACAAGATATGACAATTCGAGCTATGACAAGCTGAGCGCACTATGACAAGACAAGATATGACAAGCCGTCAGTCGTCAGGAAACGCTTTCTCTTATTACACCATTAACATGAACAAGTTTCCTGGATACAGTCAAACTGGTATTGATTCAAGTAACTCTAAGTCAACAGACTGAATCAAGACGGCCAGAACTCCCTTTTACCAGTGTGTAGATATCTACACTGCAGCTTTGCTCAAATAGTAAGCCAACTCAAAGTAAAAATATAATGATAAATGTAAACCACATTACATTCACTAAATCTACAAAGATGCAATATCAAGTGAACGTTAAAATAAAATAATGATGAATCCAAGCCACATTACATTGACTAAATCTACAAGAATTTGGTTTTTAAAGTGGCTGCAGAAATGCATTGCCCATACATTTAATCTACAAGAAAGATAATAATGAGTAAACAAATTATGAAATGCAAAAGTAATACATGCAAGAAATGTTGTATCATTGCATAATAATCTATAAAAAAAAAGAGAAGATAATACTCTAAAAAAAGAAGATAATAACAAGAATTAAGAATTATAGAAACAAAAATGTATGTAAGAAATGTAATATTTAATATTCAGGTTGAAAAGTCACGTACAAGATCCACTGTGTAATGATTAACAATTCAACCCTGATAACAATTCAACATCAGATAACCATAATCCACATATATGCAATAGTAACCATTAAACAATGTCGATGGATGATTGACCAATCAGGACGAAGACGAGGTGTTAATATCACATCAATATCGACCCGCCGGAACCTACAATTTGTGATTGATTGCTCAGACAAGCTCGCTTGTGTAATTGACATTCTGCCTCCTAGACATAGGCAACGTTAATATTTCATATCGGGATGAATACATCTCCACGAACAAAACTAGACAAACCCCCTCCTGTACGAAACCACACAACTCTAAGGTAACCTCAACCCCAGCATTATTCATAGTGTAGTAGACGTCTATTGAATGATGGCGATAACGTCAGAGATAACGTTACCTTAGAGCTATATGGTTTCGTACATGGGTGCCCTGGTCTGCTTTCGGCCATAACCTCCGATCTCCGCAATCCCAGAAGTATGACTGTGCCCAAAGCTAGACCATTCGTCGAGGAATTCATGAATATATTGAAGTATTAACGAGAAAACAATGAGCAGTATAGTGCTGCTTTATGATGACACGTGCAAATGGCGGAGCAGGCGATTGTATTGCGGCCTCCGACATGACTATTAATAAAGTTTGGTTTGTATTCGGAGCGGTCATTAAGATTAATAGATCATAAGACGGAATTGGCTTTGCCAGGAGTTAAGTCTGTGATGTGAATAAACTTATTATAATTTGTGTACATTAATGAATGCATTCTTTATTTAACAATCCAACCTAAACTGACATGCATGCAAACAATATATCAAAATGCATACATTTCTTTACTTTAGATTGGAAATTATACAAATTATTACAAACTTTTATTATTGTTATCATTATTGTCATCATTATCGTCATCATCATCATTACCTTCATTATTATTATTGTTTAATTATATAGCAGTCACTGTAAAATAACATAATTATAATTTATTTTTATTATTATTATTATTATTAATATTATTAAATTATTTAACATTTGTGGTAAAATAAAACTAGAATTGAAATCTCAATTCAAAATGAATCCATCACTTGAACATTCCCACCTGTCAAATTTCCATAAAGAACTCCCTGGAACATGATTCACTAATTAAAGCTAAGCTTCCGTATTCTCACAAAAGATTAATACAATATTCACCATGTCTTGTTCTCCAAATAACATCACTAAACACACCGTAAAGATGACAACAGATGAAGATAAACTGGGACATAAAATCCCTCTTCAATAAAAACACAATACCTCATTGTAATGGCTTCACTGTAACCATGTAACCAAGTTCGTGCTGTCAAAAACATCATCCGGTATCCATTTCCGTTCTGACCAACAACACAAACAACCGTCTTAAAGAGCCAGTGTCTCAATGACCAAAAGCATCAGTTTTTTTCTACATGTCGATAGCATCCCGAGACAAAAATCATCCCAAGACACGACACGGACTGATAAGGACTGAACAGCATCAGTTTACTCCACGTCTCACTGTGTGTACTTTTCCTGCCGACGTCACCTTTCCCTAACACCTAACTGGTTTTGAAGGCTGTGGCATCGGTTTAACTGCTCTTGCATGGAAAATACTCACAAGGCAGCAGACGAGAGGCAAACATGAAATAAACATAGGGTGGCCCAGAGGTTAGGCGTTGGACACTGAACGTTTTCAGAGAACCAGCAGAAGACATAATCGGTTTGTATCCTAAGTAATGATTGCATTATGAATGGACACTACCGATACTGTAGGTTGCAAGTTTAGTTTAGTCAACGCTGGTAACATCCTGGTTGGAAACTTTGCCGACAGTATGTGAACATAACGTGAATAGTGTTTCATATGAGAGGACAGCAATGTGTACATAATGCAATTATTTCCTTATAGTTTATTTAACCCTCTCTCTGCTGGATCAGGCACACATACAGTTCTTTAGGGCATCTCTGCATGGTTGCCTCCAGCATGGAGAAGGTTAATAGACAATATTTTGGACAAAATCTGAATTCTTGTCCAATACAAGACGACATAATGAACATAATGTAAACATTGCCTAATAGATTCCTCAGCAGTTAGAGCATTTCCAATCACCAAGACATTCGAAAAGAATACAAATCCACATAACATAAGCAAACCAGTTTTCACAGATTAGACCCAAGGAAAACATTCCATAGCAAACATACCCTAACCAACAGATTCGTATCAAACGTCAATATTGGAACTCTCCTGCCTCGAAGTACAGTACCTGGAAGTGATCCTGGCTTTGTTGATATCAGCTGGATCTGTGATTACACACCGGCCAGCTTGACCACTGTCCATCACCTCAGACTGACCTGTCCATAATGGACATTTCTAATCCATGTCTACCACCCTTACATATTCCTCCACAGTAAGTGCCTTTGTCGTGGAATCCATTCCGCAGATTACCAGGCTCTGCCTTACAATTCCGTCACCGATGTGACGGAAGCCTTTTATCAACTGGAAAGTATCAATCAGGAGAGCCTTGCTCAGAGAGTTCTATCTATGGAGAATAATTCACAATTTGGTCGTCCGTGGGGGGAGAAATGGTTGCCTCAGGATTGCTTCAGGCGATAGGAATCTGGACGGATAATAAAGTTAATTCCATATTATGATGGATAAGTCATTTTATGCTCGGTCGTTGGTGCTCACTTTGCCGGGAGATATGTTATCGCCGCTAATGACAAAACATCTGTCTGCGAAGATAATCACTTATATTTCGTGTTTTAATTATCAAAGTTAATGGTAGCCAATTGAAAAGAAATATTGGTTATTCAGATTGGCATGAAAAGTGTTGGGGTTTTTTAATGTATAGGACAGAAAGAAGAACATCATTTGAACAATATTTTTATCAAAATACAGTAATTGGATTTTTATTTTTAATATTAAAAAAAATCAATATAATTAATAGCTTTCTTAATTAACCATAGCTTACCTTGTGATGGTTTTACTTTCAATTTGTTAACATTCACTTGACCAGAGGTCAGCAATCTATTATTAGACACTCCTTGTCTTCCACCTCTCATTGGACGCTTTGTCTGAGACGTACTCATTTTTTACAATTTTACACGAAAGTATACCTCCTCTGTTACGACTAAAAACACAATGAATAATCTTCTAGGGCTCTAATTTCTTGTCAGCAGCTTTCCAACATGAAACACCTGCCTGTCACTTCCTATTCTCATCTCCTGAGAAAAACTTTTCTCGTTTTCTTCCCCCAACCTACACCAGTGTCGGTGCAATCTACATGGGAAAATCTAATAGAACATTCCACGAATCCATAAAACACAATCTCATCTGTAATATCCATGTACATAGTATATCAAATAACTGGAGCGTGAAACTCAATCAATTTCGCGATTTCGACTTTGAAAGGAATTCCTACTCCCCAAGGTGAAGAAGTCAATGAATCCTCAAGAAATAATTAGTCCGAAGTTCCATAATAAACAAACACATCCAGAATATAATCCGTTCTTCGGGTCTGTAAATGTGACCATAGTCCAGATCGACTCGACACCGGTTTTAAAACAGGACTGTTACAAATCCACGTGAGCCAACACTGAGGACACAACAAGGTCCATCCCTTCGTCTCATCCATTTGTGTCCAGGTGTGACAGG
Source organism: Lepetodrilus fucensis (assembly GCA_032361325.1). Lineage (NCBI taxonomy): Eukaryota > Metazoa > Mollusca > Gastropoda > Lepetellida > Lepetodrilidae > Lepetodrilus > Lepetodrilus fucensis. The sequence continues at coordinate 10,270 of JAUTBV010094529.1, forward strand.
TAAACGACTTCACAATGTCCACGTTTTCTTAGCAATAAACCGCTTCCCTTTAAAAACTGACCACTTATCTCCTCTTCAAAGATCCCACTCTGAGATAACTGGACATTGCGGTGTTTGCCCACATTTACCCCTGTTTACATGCATTTACCTGTACGTTTACCCATGCCTTGGGACAGGTAATCCTGATAATACCTATAACAATAGTCGCATGCCTTGACAATAGACAGGTGAGGGAAAGACGGACCAAAGGTGATGGTTAAGGCTTTCCCCTCCCACCAGCAAACTTAAGGCAATGCAATAAATCAAGCCTTTAGTTAGTAAGGCGAATCATGAGGGAGGGAGGGGGGGGGGGGAACAACCCCCCAAACCTCCAGACATAGGGGGCCAAGGCGAATGTGCGTGGGTCCACTTTCTTAGGGTTTTATTACATATGTCTGTCCCCTCGGGGAATATAATCCATGTGTTATCATCTATAACCATCTTCTTTGTCTAGTCTGTTCATATTCAGCGGCGAGCTGTTTGCAGTTATGAATACTTCAGTATTAAGGCATGTAAGAACATAAGTATGTAACCATTTAGATGAATCATGTCGTCAAGGCTTCCGATGAAACTGCATACTGTTGGCAAACAACTGTAGTGCTCTTATTGGAAACATTTACTCTGAATCACAGCGATAGAAACTAACTTTAAAACTTACTAGCCTGAATAGTGATACAAATAACAAATGTAATTAATGCCTACTAGTCATTTGGATAGCTTTAGCATTGGGAAAAATGGCCCAGTATAGCAAGCCCTATAGCAAGTTAATTTCAATCCCTGGAATCATGAAATAAGATTAGCTAAATAAGATATATATGATACCACACAGCATTTATGTTGTATTAATTAGATAATATAGCATGAACATGATATGACCAATAGAGGATAAAATATATCTCCATATTATAATTAAATAAGTAATTGAAATGAATGATTATTATTTCAGAGTTCAATTTTACAATAAAAAATTAGTTTAAAAAAAAATGTTGAATAAATAAACCATGTGAATAACCATGTGGGGAGCGACATTAATATAAGATGTCAACATCCTGTTTGTCAATCCCCCTCTCATGACATATATATTTATTGTGATGTCATTTATTATATTGTTATTGTCATGTGTGTATATCCTTTCATAAGAATAAATGTTGTTTAAATCATGTGATTAACCATCTTGCTACTAAATTAATTACAATCGCTGCTCTATGGCATATCCAATTTCTAGCAATCAAAGGTCAAGCACAATGTCAAAGGTCAAGTGCAAACACAAGCACACTCCAATATTCTTGAAATAAATCCCATTATGACGTCATCTGGCTTAATATTTGATTTGTCCTTTTAACCCTCCTAACCTCCTGCATGCTCTATTGAACAGTTACTGTGATTAATCCAGCATTGAGGGGGTTAACTCAGATTGAATCCACATATTAACTTTCTGAAGATTGACGAGATATGAATGTTTATATCAAACAATATCAGGTGACCTGAACATGAACCGTGACAATTAAGGCATTACTACCTATTGACAGTAGACATTGAACCTTATAATAAAAGATTGATTAGATACGATACAGCGACATCAAACATACGAGAAATACAATACTTTAATTGAATGTCCTTACAATCCTTCGCCACATTGACATGGTCCGTGGAAATGTATACAGTATTGGTAGTTTGAAATGCATACAATATTATAACTTTGAAATAGAAACACATTCCCATCAATTATTTGAAGTCAGGCAAGTGGTATTTCTATGAAACAGTAGTTTTCTCTGAAACTAACAAAATATCAAAAACACTAAATAAAGTGGGGGGGAAAAATGACATATCTCTGAATGTGCTAACAGACATATTGTACACTTGATGACTCTATAATTGTAAGTTATTCATCTGACTGCGACTTAATCTAGAGACTGGGAATGGGATGATAGATCCCTCAGGGTATAATTGTACCGACTAACCAATAGAAAATTCATGTAAATGTTCGCCATCCTCCTCGATTCCCGTGAAATCCGTGAAAACATTTCGCTAGGAAAGTTTGCTGTCTCTCGTTGGCTGCCATGATGACTGCTAATACTGTTTATATTTACCATCAATAAATAAATCAGCACTAGATAATTTACAACAGTTTCTGAGATGTCGACAGATCACTGCTTTATTACATGATTATCCACAGTACCTGCTAGAAATTTGTGTTACTTATCGCCTTGCACATGCAAGCAGGCTAATATACATTACTAGTATAACAAATCAGATTGCTCAAAATGTCCTCTTTACGGTCATGCTGTTCATATTTCAAAATGTTCGATGCCAGTATGAAGCTAAACCGCTAAGCATCTGAAATCTGGTGATATATTCAATGTTGTTGAGCTGCAGATAGGTTTATAGATTTCTCTTGGGCTCTAATGAGATTAAATCTGGTCAGATTTCAACCGGATTGCCACGAGATTGCCATGAGATTGCCTGCATGACCAAGAGGCAAGACTGAAAGATCTCTCCCATGACACATGTCACTGACATGACATCAGTTCATATAACTGACACGCTGTCAGTCCGCGATCTGTGTAACTGAAATATACGCACAGTTACTTCTCGGTAGTTCCAGTTACGAAGGAATGTATGAATAATTACCATCAGATGCCTCCAAATATTGATTGTGGCCATAATGTCAATCGGTGCATCTCAGAGATCGGACAACTCTGAATGTTTGCAGAAACAGTCATAGCTGAGTCACACAAACATACACTGAACATAATGGTTAACAAATCAAATAAAACTAAATATTGTGAGAAGAAGAGTAGGAACAAGGAAGTTATATATATATTTTACCGATGAAATGTTGAGTGATTTGATAGTTAATGATGATTGTCTACATGTCTGCAATTTTATTAATTATTTAACACATTTTAGATGCCTTGAGAAACAATTTATATGTTTTAACAATAGCTAGGTAAGATTAGCCTTTTGAAGTGTATGAATGATCCTTGTTCTTCTATTTCACAATGACGTGATATTCTGGATATATGCGCTACATAAATGTGTATAATAATAAAAAAGAATAATTTTCAGAAAATATATTTTCCAAAATGGCCGCCATGTCCAGAGACCTAGCAATCGTCAGAACCATGTTTTATCATAATTAAACAAAAATAACAGATCATAGATGCTTAAAGTTTGGAAAGTCCACATAGGTGTTAGAAAACATGCATTGCATGATCGTACAGAACCTTCTTCTGGTCAACAGACCAATGGAGCTAAGAATACAACTAATCATATTTCATTAACCGTAATTTGATTCGCCTTCGTATCAATCACGATCAAACTTTATGTCCTTTGTTGTTGGATGCCCCAATATTCCTGCTCGATTGATATTACTGGCCTAGTTGTCAGGAATATCCTTTGAAGGAGGCCCCAACTGACAAGGACAAGACATGCTTGGTGTCGAAGTTGTGTTCCACCCTCTTGAGGGGTCATGACCCAACCTCTGACCCTTGACCCCAAAAATTTGTGTTCTCTTTCAAGTGGTACTTTAGTCTTTCAGATCCAAGAAGAAATTAAAGTTTTATAATCAGATAGCAATATCTGCGAGTTTTCTTTGTCTAAGGACATTTGCACATTGTTGTTTGAAGGTTGGCAGTGAAATATGGCGATTAAACGATCTTGCATAAATTTGCAAATAAGATGTTAACTGGGACCATATCTTTGTAATCAACTTGAAATGTAATCCCTGTGTGGGTATTACACTGTCAGATTGTGACACTTTCAAGCTGTGACACTTTAAGGCAGTGTCACTTTCTCACACATTTCTGACAGGTTCATCTGTTCATATTGAAAAATAAAGGAAATTAATTGAAGATATTATAGAATGTTCAATATTATGATTTATCACAATAAGAACAATATCAGAAAAACAAATTTCCAAACTTTCTGTAAATATGTGAATTATAAAAATATACTTCATCTGAAAATGAAATAAATTATATGTTACATAATCACAATTAACGAATAAACTTACAAAGCATGCATATCCACAATACAGATCTATTAATCTACAGGAATGAGGAGACATTCTACTTCAGACAGACATTATGCCAGAAAAACAAGCATTAATTTGATGGTCAGTGCCTCTTTAAGACCTTCTCTCAATGGTAATGCCGTAATACTGTGGAAAACAGTCATGATATTTCTGGTCAGTGACTCTTTAAGCACTGCCCTCGATGTTAATTACGAACCCAGACAGATTTGATGTACCAATGTCCATTTCTTAATTTGAGTGACGGATATATACGTGGTCGTGATTGAATTCTTACCCTACTGTACAGAAGTCCTGCAGAGAGAAGCGAACCCAGGAACTTCCGCGGAAATACAATCACGTCGACACCTTCCAAGAGCAATGGCCGTTATAATTCAGTTACGATATTGATTGAATTCAAATGTTATTCACTGGCACACTTCAATTTTCAAATTGATGCAACACCTACACTATTTAACCTTTACAATTCCTTGATGATGCCAGAAACCAGAGACCATACACAGTCTCTGAAGAAACACGGTGCTGATTTGAAATGGATTGAAATACCGAAGGTTAACTGAATAAACTTATAAACCTAGGTTTCGTTCCACAGAATATTTGTAGTCATAACTCCTATGTATTGCATAACTAGTTATGACTCACACTGCTATTACCGTTTTTGTGAAATGGAACCCTGCAGTTTAGTACAAGAAAACTTCCTGATATGTTAAAACTATTTTAGTAACTGATGGCAAAGTGGAAAAAAAGTTGAGAGAAAAACCCCATTTGATATGAGAAATCTATAAAGCACACAAAAAAGGAACTTTCTAAAACCATGTAAACTGGAAAATAACATCGTAGAGCACATAGTATGTACTAAATGACGTCATGAATCTTACCTCAATGTCTAATCAATAACCACTGCAAGCCAAACCAAGCCATTCCATTCCATTCCAAAGTCCGAGTATATAATGCATGGGTATGAAGACATATTAGTTTGCTTGAGGAATCCTATTCTACAATGTAGGACACGAGACATGAAGCTCACAATGCTGTTCAGACCCTGACCATCTCGATCAATAAGTCTATGCCGATATGCAACCATTTCTACAGCATCGGTGTCTAAGTAAACTAAAAGAAACACTGGTAAATAGGTACTAAAGCAACATTCTGACAAATCGATAAATTTGGTTTTCTTTGCTAAGCCATATATCTGAAATGTCGCAATAACATTCATAAAACAAATTCTATGTAATAAATAATGTAAGAAAGGCAGTAAGTTGTGAATAATGTGAAAGTATATTTAGATTTAATTTCTCGATAGCATAATAGAAAATAGTAAATAGATGATTTATCGGAAATGTACTTCAATCAAATCTTCTTCTAGTAGTGATTTGTCATGATTATTCAGAAAGCAAATTATATTTTATAAATAATGTAAGAAAAGTATCAAGTTGTGAATTATGTGTATGCCTATTTATGATTCATTTATCAATGCAAAACAGATAACAGTAAATAGGTGATTTATGAGAAATGTACTTTAATAAAAAAAAAATACAAAGTAGATGTGATTATTAGATGCAGATAAATGTAATTTAATCAAAAATACAAGTAGAAGGTGATGAAATGATTTGAATAAGGATGATTTGTACAAGGCCTGGATTGGCATCAATGTAGGTGTTTGCTCTATATCGAGACCGATAGCTGTGTTAAAAGTGTGTGTAGCATTGATTTAATGCGGGTTGCCATAATAATTACAAGAACTGCTTCATCCTTCAAGCTAGCCAACACCCTCGTAGCCAATTACCCAAAATACCGAGGATAAGATGATCAACCGTGATACGAGTCTACCGTTATATTACAGCCTAGGTGTTAAAGTAGTCCCGAAAGGTGAATTAACATTTTCGCCGGTTTTCTAATGAAAATCCTCTTTAAATACAAAGTCAGAGTGTGTCAGGTGTTGGTAATACAGTGCACCCTCGCTATAACGCCCTTCAATGTACCGCGGATTCGGCTATAACGCGGGGTCTAACGTGGACCCCATTTTTAAAAAAGAAATTAAAAAAAAATATTAATTTCTTTTAAATAAAAAAAATGTTTTACTTTAAAGCAGGAAGCAGGAAATATGTCTGCGCATACATAGTATTTTACAGTATATGATTAAACAATGTTATGTTCGCATAAAGTCTTATCATTGGTTCAGATGTATATTGGTCAAATACTGTTAGTACAGGTCCTATCAGTCCCACAGTGTTGTAGCTGAGCCCTGATATGTTATCTTCATATTGCCAAGTAAACAAACCAAAATTTAAAGAAGGAATTCACCAATCATTTACTCCATATTCATTAACTCACTCATAGAGGTAGTCATTTCTTTTTAATAGAGAAAATATTCTCAATGTCCTTTTTAGTAAAAAAATGTCCTTCGTAGTTAAGATGTTCTTCATTAGAAAAGTGTCCCATAGGTATTAGTGGTCTTCATTAGAGGGTGCTATAGTAAAAGTATCTTGTACGAAAAGTCCCATAGTAAAAGCATCCTATAGTAAAAGTGTCCTTCATAGTAAATGTGTCATATAGTAAAATCATCCTATACTATAGTAAAAGCATCCTATGGTAAAAGTGTCTTATAGTAAAAGTGTCCTATGGTAAAAGTGTCCTATGGTAAAAGTGTCTTATAGTAAAAGTGTCCTATGGTAAAAGTGTCCTATGGTAAAAGTATCTTATAGTAAAAGTGTCCTCCTATGGTAAAAGTGTCCTGGTAAAAGTGTCCTATTTTAAAAGTATACTTTGTACGTAACATAGTAAATGCCAGCTTCCGTGACCTTGTCCCAACCCCCTCTGATAGCAATATCTCTGCTGTATACAGACTGGTATGTTTTATATGTATACAGACTAGAATGTTTTATATGTATACAGACTACTAGTAGTATGTTTTATATACAGACTAGTATGTTTTATATGTATACAGACTAGTATGTTTTACAGACTAGTATGTTTTATATGTATACAGACTAGTATGTTTTATATGTATACAGACTAGTATGTTTTACAGACTAGTATGTTTTATATGTATACAGACT
>JAUTBV010094551.1:0-17400 GCA_032361325.1 Lepetodrilus fucensis
TATTTTTGCACCAAGGTAACCGATTAACATTTCTTAACGTGTCCCTTTTCTCAAAAGTCAGCCTCGACTTCGTTTCATACGTTATGGTTGTATATAAACTGAATGCTCATTGGCCACGTGTGAATGTTGACAAACTGTCTGTCGTAAGCTCTGACACCAGACGACTTGTGTTCATCTGTAGTACGTGACACATATACTGTGACATACCAGACGAGACACATAGTACAAATTGCGTACACACTTGACCTGGTGTATAGCCTGCCCTAGCCATGTGGGTCAGATCTTATTTCACGTTGATAGCTAGGATAACGGTAATTTGATAATTAGGTTGTCTTTAATCGTGTTAGTTTAATTTCGAACTGAGTAAAACTTTCCTGGATCGTTTTCCTTCTCTCTTCATAATGTCACCCAGACACGCAATATGTTTCACATAATGTCTCTCAGACATTATTGTCCCTCTCTGTCGAGGTTTGCCTCTCTCTATCTCTCTCTCGCTTTGTCACTCTCTCTCTCAATCCTCTCTCTATCACCCTCCGTCTTGCCTCCGTTCTCTATCCATCCTTCCTTCCCCCTCCCTCCTCACTCCCTCCCTCCCTTTGTCGTCTGTCTCTATATGCATCTCTCTATCTGTATCTCTCTGTCTGTCTGTCTGTATCTCTCTCTTACTTTCTCTCTGTCTGTCTCTCTCTCTCTCTCTCTCTCTCTCTCTCTCTCTCGCTCTCTCCACACTATCTTATGCCATCAGCTAATTACATACTGCTTATACTAAGAACCTTCATCATCTCTCATCTCGATCGAATAATCGATGACCAGGTCAGATTTTGTAATATGTCATTGATCTTTGTTTGGCTACGCAAACACTTCCATCCAGACACATTATTATACAATTTCTATTTAGCCAGAAGCAGCTGTTGAAGAACTTACGATAATCAACTGATAACAATATTCCCCAAAAATAATATGTATCCTTTTAACGGTAAATTAACCAACGACACTCGATCCTCAATCTCCAAAGGTTCCTTGTTTAACTGTGGATTGTTCTTGCAGGACTATTGCTTGACGTTCGTGCACGTCTGATATCCGCCAATGCTTTCCGTTACCAGATTACAAACAACAACTTGCTCTCAATCGATGCCATGACAGTTGCTATGGTTACGTGGAAGCGCAAAACGTGACCTTGATTACGTGCGATCTGAATTCAGGGGATATTGTTCTTGGTATTAATCATTCCCACGGACATCTGATCAATTACGTTATTATTTCACGCACGAGGTGGGTTAGAACACATTTCAGAAGAAGTCTTAACTGAATGCGTTTGGCCTACGGCGTAAATTCCGATGTGGTAGAGTTTCACAGGGCAAACGTGAACATACAATATCTCTCTCACTTTTATTTTATTTGTATTTGTTTCTCGTGAGATCGTGTGGCTGTGTGGGAAGGTTCTGGATAGTTCTCTTTAATGATAGGAATCTGAGTTCTACCTAGCACCTGTCCTCGTTGTCGGATACCGGTTACCTGTCAGTCTGTGCGTACGTCTCTATAACGGCACCAGATATGGTTGATTAGGAATGTCTTGCATTCTTTAAATGATATTGTCGCGTGAGTTAAAATGATGAGAGGTATTGATAAACGCATTGAAGGTTTATATTTTCTGAGATCGTGAAATGTGTTTTACAATGGATTTATAAGGCGTGCCCTGTACATATAATGTGTGGTTACTTTGCATGGTGGTTCTTTCTTGATTCCAGTTGGTTAGTCTTTTGGCTGAGATTATAATCTGAGTGTATGTAAATAATAATAGCTCTCTTATCCACTATAAGACCATATTTAAGTATATAACCTTCTCGTTTGTGCACGATCCCCATATAATATATCACCACGAAACGATACCTTGATGTTTAGATAACAGTATAGAACCTTAAATCCGACTCTCTCTCTCTCTCTCTCTCTCTCTCTCTCTCTCTCTCCCTCTTTCTCTCTCTCTCTCTATATATATATATCTCTCTCTCTCATTATTTTAGATCCATTATTTGTTATTTTATCAATAATATGTGAGGTATAGGCCATTTTTGTTTGTTTGGGTGTTTGATAGTTTTGTGATATTTCGGTTGTTTGTTTATGGTGAGAGCAGATCCTATGACACTGCCACAAGAGGCCTGACGACCAAAACTTTAGGGATACTGACCGAGACACCTCGGAAAGTGTGGGTATAACTTGTATATAGTCACGGTTGATATAGCTGTTACTGAGAGGAATAATCAAGTAATATAACTGCGTACTAAAATTGCACGCTTCTCAGTATAGATAAATGCTAGGCCCCCGAGTTTGGAATGATCCTAAAAATATAATAAGGATTCACCTTAGATTCATGATAACATTCATAGCGGCATTCACTCGGACATTTTCTTGCATTTGCTATCTATCACTGTCAGTCAAAATGATTGACAGTTTTTCTCCCTCCATGTGTACGGTGTTTTCGTAAGACCTCAGCCACCAGGACACCATTAGGCCTACTGAGAAATATTGATTTCTCGAAAATTTATCAGGAGCCGGCTTTAGTGGGAAAAGAAACGCTTCCGGTTGTCGTCATAGATTCATGATACCATGTAACATACTAGTAGTACCTGCTGTGAAGAATGGCGCCTATTGGTCTAGGTGAATATGTAGGACGTCTTGGCAGGGGTCATTTTGGTAACCATAGAAACAGTAGTATTCCGCGTACGTGAATACGTGAATAATGATGGCATATTCTTGGTAACCCGTAGAAACGAACTAAGGTCAACTAAGTACACCCTAATATTATATTTTGGATGTAATATTTTGTTACCAAATATATTTTGGTCACCTATTTTTATATATATTTTAAAAGAGTATTATACCCAGTATACATGGTATAGTTATAGCTTTGTTCATATTTGCTGTAAAAATGTAAAGTGTGAAGCCATATCTATACACGCACCACGATCGGGTTGTTCTTTAACATACCATACGATACTACTAAATGTTGATGTGTTATTGTCTAAATCTAAGCAGTGTATAATACCAGAATAAAACATATCCTTAGATACATGTAAACGTGCATATATACAGTGTCATTATATGAAAGACCAATCGAGATGTTTGATGTCAAGATGTCAACTATGTATATCAAATCCCTGAGTTATTTAGACAACGAATATGTATACCATCAATCAAATAGCATTTTAACTCTGAGAATGTACATGTGGTATTCAGTTGTAATCAATTAGATATATACAGGCTGTACTACTTAAACAACTTAATATATAATGTGTTTATACTTTTATACTATCATCCACTTGTGGGATAAAATGTATATCAAAAGACTCTCGGTGGAGATTCTCTATGACCTCCTATTGTGGGTGTAATTTGATTTTTGTCAAATTGTTATTTTTAGGGTTCAAATTGTTATTTTAGGGTTCAAACTGTTATTTTTAGAGTTCAAATTGTTATTTGTGTCAAATTGTTATTTCTGGGGTTCTTATGTCTCGGTCCATTAAATATATTTGATTTAGTCTCGTCACATGGCTTAGGTTCTCATTTAATACCCATATTTTGTGGATTTCCTCAATTGGGAAACAAATCTATCTGTGATTCCTGTGTTTGTATATTGTACAGTCTATCCCTTTTAATACTGTTTGTTCTTTATGTTACACACCCATTCTTTTATAATCTCTCTAATGCAAAGCACATTCTCTCAGAGCGTAGTAAAGTCTGATCTTATCTTATCTTATCTTATTTAGTCTAACATGTCTAATGGATGGGCTCTCATGAAATATCATCCTTGAAACCCAGACCGTATGCCTATGATGTACTTATCATCCATCAAATGTTAAGAAGACATATAGTCTGGGTGTCAATGATATTCAAGATGCACATTTGCCAATTTGTAGGATTTCAGACAAAATTGGCAACTGATGAGTACCTATATCTAAGTTATGATGACATTTTTTAATCCAGTCTCGTAGCTTGGGTTCTCGTGTGTAAGACATTATAGTACACGTATTATTCATGCTTGGGCTAATTCAGTTGACATCTGTGATGGCCCAGTGTCTGTGTTCGCCTATGGGGATATGATGGGACATCTGTCTGAGAGAAGCTGGCGTGTTTTGTTGACCTCGTAGATAGATAAGTCTAGCAGACAAATGTGATGGATCTAGATCTCCAAAATTGGCTCACTGTCCGAATACATGAATACTGGTATCTCACTCCCAGTAGTCCTAAACTAATTAGTTAAGAGGCCAACTTTCAGGGAATGACGAAGAGGCAACAGCAACATAGTTAGAAACCAACCTGCAGGAATAGATGAAGTTGCAACAGCAACATAGTTAGAGATAAACTTTCATGAAGTGACGTAGAGGCAGATTCAACGTGTATACATCTGTTAATGGTGGTTTATTGTTAGAATTTGATCTTTACTAAGGTCCAGTATGCATGTTCTCATGTCCTAAACAACTGAACAGCAGTGCTATAAGTGAAAACAAATTGAAAGCGACCCTAAACTCAATTTAAAATAAAACAGAAAGGTAGAAGAAAGATAATGTGTCCCAATATGTCCCAATATTAGAACGTTTTACAACGGTTATTAAATTATAATCATTGTTAAGCATGGTATTTAATCTTGCATGCATACTATTTACAGCTGTAAGGAGTCAAATATTTGTAATTTGGGTTATTGTTAGTATCGTGTTTATAATGAGCTGAACATGTGAGAATGCTTCCATAATGAGATTGTAACCTACTAAATTCATCTCAAAGTAACAATGAACATGTGCTGTTTATTTCTAAATCTAACAAATATTAAATTTTCAAATTAGAGTCCAGCGTAGCCATATAATAGCTGATATTTCTGGTAATGCAATTTAATCCATAATGTATTTTGGATTGCAGAAATGGACACCGCTTAATCAAGATATCATTAATTGATTTTGATATCCGATTTTTCTTTCTCTTCGAGAGTTTAATTGTTTCCTGTTTTTAAAGGAAAAAAGTCTGTGCTTTTTTTACGGTTTCCATTTATCCAATTTCCATGTTAATCAAAGTAACAATAATTATAGTTGGGTTCCGATTTTAGGAAATATTTATTCATATATTTTAGCACTGCTGGTAAATAGTGTAATTGTTTTCTATTTTTAGAGGAAATAAAGTAATTTATTTTATGGTTTCCACTTATCCAATGTCCATGTTAATCAAAGTAACAATAATTATATTTGTGTTCCGATTTTAGGAAATATGTATATTATTCATGTATATTTGGCACTGCTGGTATACTATTGCAGATTCCAAGATATACTTCATGCTTGTCTGTTTATCAACTCATCACTATACAGACTGCGTTTCACAACACGCCATATTGATGGCAAAACCTTCTGCTACCGGTACCCATTCCTCTTCCACGTCCAATGTTTGTGTTTTCACAAGAAATTCTCTCGGTTGTTATGGCGATGAAGATTGGCGAAATCAGGTTCCGCGATGCCTCTGTGGAATGGAATCGGTACCAATTGATTTGATTTTCTCCCCGGCCATTTGCTAGATTATTCATGTCTACTTGTGCAGGAGAATTGCAAGAGGGAAGGGGTGAACGTTATAGAGGCTTGATGGCGCCTCATTTGGCCCCTGCTTAATGAGGTTTCGAGGTCAATTTATCTGTAGAAATACTCTGCAAGATTGTCCTGAGTGTGATGTTTGGAATGTTGGGGATTTGATGGAACCACATTTCTGGGTTTTGGTTGGAACTAGATTTACCAGTATATTCCTGTTTCCGTATAATAATTCTCAATTATGATTATTGTTAATATTTATATTTGAAGCTTAATTTTTAATCTATTCAAAACCTTTGATACCACACGTCTCTAATATTTCTATATTTAAAATGAATGTGAAATTATCATGATGTATATTATCTATAACAAATCATGATATAGGTTTTGTGCCATTTTGAAAGTATAAAGTTGATATACTACAGTGATCATGGTACTGGCAGGCATTTTAGCTTCGTATATATTGTGAAGATTTAAAATAGTTTTTTTTCACACGTGTAAGATGTAGTTTGTAACATACAACTAGATCTTACATTGTAGTATCCAATCACATTCACACTAGGACATCTCCAGTTGCCTCTAACAGATACACGGTTAATCAGTTCACCATGCCAAGGTACATCACAAAACATTTTAAATCAAATTTGCTCATTAGCATCTTCTTAAACCCAGGCACGCCTGACATGTCTACTCGAGTGTCTGCTTTCCACGACTCTTCGACAACCGAACCTCTAAATGTTGCGTTGTCATCAAATTAGTCCAGATATTCATTTCTAGCACGAAGAAGACAAACATCGAAACATCATGCACAGCGGAGAGCTTGAAAAAGTAATCTGGACAAAAGAAACGTGCCGTGGAACAATTCTGTTACTGATAGCAAGGGTATGGGCTGTATGCTCTGCGACTGATATGGACTATAGAGTTAAGTCTCATGGGATTTAATCATAATTTGCGATCAGACAACTGAGTGTGCGCTCTATTAATAGGTCAGTATTTTCCACTAGACTGGGCTGGACTAATAGCGCAGCATGTGGTCAGCGCTATCAGAGACGGGTTTATCTGGACGTATTTCAGCCCCGGGGCAGGTTCTATCACTGACATTGGGACAGCGACGATCACGAGCACACATCGTTACGCGTTGTTAACAATATCGGGTCATCATGAATGCCTACATCCATTCTAGTACATTCATTTGCGGGTAATTGCCCCCATGTGTTAAACTAGACGTTTCGACTACAATATGATTCGACCTAGAGCAGACTTTTGGCCCAGACGTTTCGGCCAAATAGTGGTTACAATGTTTAGGACGTTTCCGCTTCATTATAAAATGAAATATATTTAGTGACATAATATATTCAGTTGAATATGATAGCTTGCATGATATCACTTGATACTAAATTAATGCATGTAACACTAGCACGAACACAAGAGAAGATGGTGATGCAGTCAGATATGATAACACATGTAAACGGATGCATACTATATGTCTACTAATTTATTAACATTCATGTATGTATGTAAACCTTTAAAGGGATAGTTAGCTTAACATCGGAACAATTTCAATAAATTCCTATTTTAAAAAAATATATATGTTTTGTTTTATTTATTTAGCCTAATATAATAAAAACACCATAACCTTTAAAACGAATCTGAAAAAAAAATAACTACGTGTTACAATATAAATTGATACAATAAATAAAATAATATTTTACGGACGAAAATATCCAGGTCGAAGCGTCCAAGCTGAAACGTCCGTCCATAGTTATTGACCTCTCGCACCTGTGTGTGAATAACATCCTCCGCAAGACATTCATGTTTGATTTATCTCTGGCTCTTGTTGGTTGTAAATTGAAGAGTGCACCACGGTGTGGACATTTTACGTGTTTGATTTAAGTATTAGTCCCAGGCTCGTAGTAATTCACACCCTCTGTCACAGAGCCGTCTTCACAAGATATTGTTTGTTTTCAATAGCGACTTCAATGACAGATGAAATGAGGCTGTGTTTTAAGATGTTCTAGACGAAAGGATTTATGTTCAGAAAGATGAATGTGATAAGTGGTTATTAGCAAATACTGCGATTGAGCCCGTAGCATTACAGACCAGCATACTGTGACCATAAATACCATACGAAAGATATCAAAGATATCAAAGACTACTAGCAAAGACTAGTCAGACTTTACTGTTAGCAATGCTCATTCTGGGTGTGGATTTCTACAAATAAATAATGTGTTTATGTTCACAACATCAATACGTTTATTTTCAGTGTAGTGTCATTTGGATTGATCTTTTCTTGATTGTTTATGTTCACCTTAGTATTGATGGAAATCGTTTAATTGACTAGTCTAGTAAAATAATAATTATTATTATATTTTATCTGGACAGATTCTTCATTATTTGAGGAATTGATTACTAATTCAGTGAATAAACAACACATGCTATGATCTCCATATACAAACATTGAACATCAATAGTGAGGATTTTTTGTGTGGGATTTTTGCTATTGTTTTAAAATTTAGTTGGTGTGAAAATGTGAAAATAATATAGTTCAATCCTGTTAGTTAAATATGTTCATTAGCATATTGATTTAGACAAACTATATTGCATTGTAGCTGCTTTTTATGGGTCGATAAGATTCATTTGTGCAAACAATTTGAAATATTAATAATAATGTAACTATCCATACATTCTTTAGAAATGTTTTTGTATCTACATGCAGCATTGATGTAGTTTATTGACTTAAGACGTAGCCACAAGTGGTTTGTTAGCCTTTGATGTGCTTGATCAAATAACATATTTGGCCCTGCATTCATGTCAAGCATATATAATACTTTGTAATGGGTTGTTCTGGGCAACAATAGCGTAATCAATAACATGCTAGTTTCTCACAGCAGGCATCTTGACACTGAAACCTACATAGCTGTATGTGAGCTGGTAGTTAGGACGATAGTATATGATTGTGGTAATATAATAGTATTTTCCTGAAGACAAGTTATACTGATTTTTTTAAATTTTGTATGTTGCTTCTGTTCAAAGGTTGAAAATGCATGGACCCAAATCTATACTAATAATTACTGGCTATGAACAGTGACAAACAAGTGTTATCCATGCCATTTCTATAAATAGTTGTGTACAATTGTTTGATAAATTAGATATTGCCAAGAATATCAAAGAAACAAATATATTGCAAGTGGAGCTAAACAAATATTATGATATCATAATAGATAAAATATTATTCATTAATGCTTTATTAAAGACAAATGATGAAACAAGTATAGATGGCAAATAATTGTTAATGGATACTAATCGATCAACTAATATGAAATGTGGCAACTGGATATGCCCACAGCAAAAGTGCAGTGGCTCTACATTGATTTTACTATAGGCCTACTTATCTTTGACAATGGCACCAGATGTGTATCATGCCATTGTATTGGTGCATGCCACCTGCCACCTGTCTGTGTATAAACATGTACATTCTAAGCATGTAGATATGTGGCTCCAACATGTTACTATTAGTTGTTTATGTATCACAACGAAACAGAATATTCCGCGTTCAAATTTGTGTATATTTTCATCATGATAACATATACATAGGGACATTCCTGTATCAATAACTGGTGCATGTTATGAATGCTTGTCTTGTTGGTTATGTTAAAGGCATACAATAGCGGTTTGTTGACATAGTTCATGGTCAAACGTGCTTTACCTGAGAGTATGTAACTTTAATATATGTACACAAATATGTTGGTCAACACGCTTGTCACACTGGTTTTCAATATTCACAAATTATTTCATTTGTTCATATTTATTTTATATCGGGAAAACATAATAGTACACAGCATCTGTTCATGATGTTTAGTTCAGGTTCACTTCCTGTCCCAACTAAATGTCCACCCTATCACTATCATCCTATATGTAATGTAGATGTCATCACCAGCACTTTAGTTATATGCAAATGAAAATATACAATATTACAAATTTATGCTTCCAACATTAAAGGCATAATATCACGTTTGTACTTACAAAAAGCTTTCCACCGCTGTGTGTTTGACAAATCTTTACTGCAACCCCACCTGCGACTCTTAGAGTCGGTTTTAAATCAAATACGGTCAACGGCTTCTTTATACATGATGCAAGTTGGACATAACTCTGTTTGCTCGCACATATTCATATTAGAACAGTGATGCATCAAAGACAATATAAATAGCGGAACGTTCCCCTATTTAATATAGAATATGACTATCGAGTGCTGGGGGATAAGTACATCAGTAACTAACAACGTTTGTGTGGATAAATCAAGCGTAATTAGTCTCAGATCGAAATTCGTTTGTCCGATTATACATGTTTATTAACTGTTATATTATGCCTTTAACTTGTATGGAAACATTTGATGGAAAAGTTAATTATTTTGGGATGTACTTGTATATTTGTGTGGAATTTTTAAATCTAGCGTATATTATTACCTAAGAAAAACCTTCCGATGAAGTAGCATGGTAACGACCCTGCTTCCAATGATTAGGAACATATTTTCTTGTTTTTTAGTCACAGATACCTTAAGATACATCTACCTTAGAAAAGAGACTGCCATTGTTTTTCCCCGATAGCAATTCTGATAGTTACGTCGATGTCTTCATCGTCTTCGTTTCTCCTCGATCACATTGACTGGTCCTTGATAACGCCGTCAGTCGTGTAATGTGAGTCATAGCCTCTCTTTGACATCAACACAGCCAGATTGAAGAGGGTGCTCTATTGTCTTCTAGCAATCATATCTGACTTGTAGGTACTCAGCAGTTAATAATTTGATTCTGATGTGGCAGCTAGTTCATCCCTTCCCAAGGAAATGTTACTGGGGGTAAAAGTAAGATTTGTGGCAACCATGACAAATAATGGGGGTGAATTATGGATGATATTTATTATATTTGTCAATTTCCATATTCATGATATTGAATTAATAACGGCACCATTATATAGAAGTAGATGTAGGCGAATGTTTGCAATATCATATTGTGGCCAGTGGCGGTATGGTGGCATTGGTTGGTATGGTGCCACGAAGACATTTCTGAACTTCGGTATACCTTGAGCATATAATTTCATGACTGCTACAACTGAAAATCATAATTAGCAACCTTGGTATTAATATTATCATTGCTCAAAATGTAACCACCAGATATTATCTTCAAAGTATTTACTCAATTACCAGATATTATAATTGCCACTATATAAATAATTCTTGAAAAGTAGATAAGTATATGCTATTTATTATGTGTCCAATAAATAAGTCAAACATCTGGAAATAACCCAAAAGGTCGGACATACTAAACATAGAAAATATCATAAATATTATTCCCAGTAATATCAACACACATATGTCTACCACTCACAATACACCTATACAGAAGTTCCTGTGATCAAAGCCTGACCTTTAACCCTGTCAATAACCTATTCGTATTTCCTTCCCGGAAGGTATCCAAGAATGTTTTGACCCCAACATTAACCTCCTGACAAAAGGATACAAGCAGTCGTGGCAGAAGCAGGTTCCAAATGTAGATCTTACCATTTCCACATGTTCCAGAGTATGACCCTTTAATAGCATACACATCACCACTGTATCCCCTGTGTTTTTTTGAGCGGTGTGTGTTTGTAATTAGGGAAAGGGAAGTATCAGATGCTACCTGTGTGGGGTTCCATGGGCTCTGTGCTGATGAGTTATGACTTCTAATGCTGTTTTCCGTTGAAGGGACGTAGGGTCAAGTTTTGCTTTAGGGGCCATTGGTGGAATTTAAAGTTTGTTTTGGTAGGAACCGTTGGAAAGTTAAAGGTACACTCTCGATGAATGATGGGTTTTTACATCGGAGCATATGGCACTTAACCTCAATTCCTGCTGAAGGATGCTAATGGGGTATGCCTCGGTAAAACAGTGGTTGTTATTAATCCATCAACAAGAATTGTGACAGTTCTGTCAAAGAAATTGGTCTTAAAGGTGTAAGTCATTATTTATGTATTATTTATTAACTGGGTTATGAGCTGGTACTAAGATTAGTTTACTCAAACACCTATCTATATGCACATGCATATAGTATAGTTTTAAGTTGTTATGATTAGCATCAATATATGGTTGGAACATAGACCATATCTCATATTGTTTTAGTTACAATTTAATAGATCTTTTCATGGAATTCTTCATAGTCTGTTTTATTATTATTATTAACTTGAAGGAGCATTGCGACTGTTGTCATAAATCAATCATATTTCGATCTAAATGTACTCATATCACCTTCCACTATTTAAAGATATGCATGTATCTCTTTGTGCTGTAAACATATCATTAAAAAAGAAAATTAAAAACGTTCCCGTTTATAGAACATTTCTGGAATTCTTGTACCGCTTCGTCATGTGTTTTATCACAATCTGTTATATTCTGTCACCTTTTAGACTTTTATCAGGAAATAGTTAATTAACACGTTTCCTGACATAAGCACGTGGCATATTTATCACTAACTGGATAATGCCTGTTCATAGACTGTAACGGCAGAGTAGACAATTCTGACATTTTTTACTTTATCAGGTCCAGGTTAAAACTTCTCAAGAGAGAGTGTGAGATTGATTTACTAAGGTTAAAATAGTTTTAATCTTAGGATATGCTGTGGTATTATCAGATGTTGACGTACAATGGCTGCCTGCCTTCCACAGAGTTGATAAAGATGGTATCTGAACTCATATTTTATTTAAAGTGCACATTACTCCCCAAGTGTGTGAGAGTGAGAGAGAGAGAGAGAGAGAGAGAGAGAGAGAGAGAGAGAGGATGCATCAGTGTGTTTATCATTGTTATATGCATATAATGTTTGCTTGTGCATTGTTAAAATGTGTATACTATTTACAAATAATAATAAAATACAATTATTAATTTATTTCTTTATGTTCTATCCTGGAAGTGATTTTATACAGTAATTTCAGTAATGTGGTTGTTTATGTGATAACAAGTCATGACCATATATCAATGTAAATAAATGTATAAATAACTATACCTAACTAGCTAAATAACTTAATAGTAAGAACATATATAAATAAGTAACTAAGTAAATAATTAGTAAATTCCAGTAAATAAATACGTGCATACATACGTAAATAAATAAACAAACACACAAATAAACTAACAAACACATACATAAATAAATATAAATTTAGAGAGAAAAGAATAACAATATATTTGTTTTAAATAATAAATAACGCATTCCACAAAATTGGACTCACGCTCAGAAATAAAAACTTTGATTTTGCAATTCAACGTAAGCCTACAGCGACTGTGCTAATTCAACCTCAGAAATTAAATCATCCACGCTATCTCTGCCAGATCCGCTATTACCGTATTGATTTGTGTCATTTATTTTATTACCAATAATTGCACTTTACTTGTGCTATACAACAATGGAAATAATGGATAGATATGAAAATATATTTTTATATGACAAATCTGAATGATTTGATTGGTTTATAATGGAAATACCATCACCTAGGTTATACTGATTGCCACGCAAGCAATATCAACTGTGGAAAGCAACGTATGGTTATAAATGTTCATTATGAGCATACGATTGCATACTTTGATGACTGGCAGTAGTAGACGTTGCCAGCGTTTATGAGTAGGACCTGTAAATAACAAAGATTGGTGCTTATGAACTGTTTCTTATTGGTAATAACAAAGTGTTAACATTCACAGAGTTGTAGTAGCAGGTAACAGCAGGTATGGCAGATGTGAGTAGAAATAACCTGATATGAATACATCGTGAATATGATGATGAGGATGATGATGATGATGATGAAAGAGAGAGAGATACAGAGAGAGTGAGAGAGAGGGAGTGAGAGGGAGCTTTTGGTCTCCTAAACACATTAAGCTATTGATCGATAGTGTTCTTATTGTGTTTAAGTGTCTTGTCTGCCATAGTATAGTCTCTCCGTTTCCGAAAGGTCAGGCGTGATTTACTCTCAATTCTGTCATACCCCAGTAAGCTGTGAGTCTACAAGCATACCAGAGTCTATCCAGATGGAATGGTCCATTAACCCTAGACTGCTGGCTGGCGGAAGAATCTGATTAACCCTAACACCACTGAAGCCCCGCAGGCAGGAAACCAGTTTGAATGAGAAACGTTCAAACCAACATTCAAACATAATTTGCCACCAATCAATACCGGTATATAGTTGCTTCACACGCAGTTGTCATAGAACAGTTTTGTGCTGAGTCAGTATTATGCCTACAAGAAACAAAACCTAGATGATATGTATCGTGTTTTTCCTTGAATAGTACGTACTATGTATATTATGCAGTCCCTTCTCAAGCACAAATGACCAGGGAAATGTTTAGTTCCTGAAGTTCCTGGCGCATTCAGTGTATGCAGTTCCAGTGCTTATATCCACACATATATTATTATTATTATTAGTAGTAGTAGTAGTAGTATAACTGTTATTATAATAATAATAATAATAATAATAATAATAATAATCGTATTATACTTATTATTATTATTAGTAATACTACTACTAATACTACTACTATTACTACTATTACTACTACTACTACTACTACTACTACTACTACTACTACTCCAACTACTTATTATTAGTATTGTTAGTAGTATTATTACAATATTGTTGCTGCTGTTACTATATTATTATTATTATCATTATCATCACTACCTTAGACTTGCGTTGGACTTGCTGTACACTAAACACACCACTCCGTGCAGAGTACATTATCTCCCTTGAGTGTAGGTCAGCTGCGGAAGTTTGCTAATGAAATTGATTGACATCTGAGCGATGAGTCTGGGGAATTCCTGGCACTGTCTGAATTATTCTAGAATTCTACATTTTGGTAAATTCCTGTTACTTTATGAGTAAACTGGGAAGCAGGGATACTAAATGTTAATATACACTTTTTTTAGTATTTAATAATTCACCATTTGAAGGCTAACAATAATTGTATTTGTACAAGTAGATCGATATTGAAGTTAACATTTATGTTAGTGGCCAATCCAGTCAAAGACGAGAATTTACATTGCTATTCATGACTCTCAGTATACATAGCATTATTGTCAATACTTGTGTTTGTGCCATTGGTTCTTGGTGTGCATGGCAGTAAATGGCATTGGTCCATGGTGTACAGTACCTAATAGTCATGAAATCGGTCCATAATTCCCTTTACATATTGTATTAGCTAAATCGGTCAATACTAGACTTAATATTCATTGTGTGTGTGTCTATGACTATGATCCACCAAATAGCCGTGCCATTCCTACATAGTACTACCGGTCATCTTCGAAAACCCAGGCCATTATGACTACACTAACCTCCGTCAAATAGGTTAGTGTAATCATAATGGCTTGCGTTTTCGAGGATGCATACCGGTATGCCTGCTCTTTAAATAGTCTATTCAATGAACTGGACCATACTACCTATAATGTTGGTTAATTATGTATCTAATAATAGCCAGGGCCAATCTGTAATGCCCTGCAATTACTAATGCCCCCTTTACACAGGACGGCGACCGTCGTGCCTCCCTTGTGCCACCATAAAACTGGCCAGGTCGCCGTTGGACGCACAAAGGACGCCGAATAGTTGCCGAATGGTTGCCGAATGGTTGCCGAATGGTTGCCTAGGCCGTTCAAAGTTGGTACACAGGATGTTCAGCCATCGCCATGGACGCCATAGACATAGTCGTCGCGAATTTTTGAACATGCTCAAAACAGTCGCACAACGGTCGCCGAGGGGTTGGTTGCTCAAAGGTGGCATGAAATTACGACTACGATTACAAAATTAACACAAGTAAACCAGTTAGGCACATTCTTAGTACTTACGGACTTCTTAGGACTTACGAAGTTTCGAGAATACGGGCCTAGTACCTTACAACATCTGTAGTGTTGAATGGTGCAGTAAACCTGAGAGCATCGGTTGGTACCGACAGACCAAGGATGATAATTGCGTTGCCACTGCACAGATAGCGCATCCTAGATCATGATCGCATCAGAAAGGTAACTTTCGCGAACATTTGATGCCGTTCTTCTAGAACGGGAATTGAACCCGGGGTATTCGACTCCTAAGCCTAACGTTCTACCATTGTGTGCATAGGCAGATTGAGATATAGGCCATATGAGAATGTACCCGATAAGAGTATATTGTTCGTTCAACTTTATTAGCCCTGCAATGTACAAGATGTATCAAACTTGTATTAACAACTTCATACGAATACTAATTTGAAAGAAAGACTCGCCAATTAAACTTGCATGCAAGAATAATCTTTCCTGTGTAGGGGGTCGTAAAAGAAATGTGTACGACTTGTCACTTGGTTACAAAGAACTATTTGTCGATATACACCACAGTAATATACCAGTAATGTGGGTTATACCGTGACTACTTTTAATACAATATGTATGCAAACTGTACATGCTCGCTATGCGCGACGAACAACTCCAAGTGGTCTGTATAGCTACACTCCCGCTAATCAACACGTTAGGTGGAGAGTTACGGTTTAATTGGTGGAGTGTTACGGTTATTGGTGGAGTGTTACGGTTATTGTTTCATATTGACCTAACCAAACTAAATAATGTAACAGAAGAAAATCGTAAGTTTTCATACACATTTCTTCACACAAGCACATATAAAATTAATTACTAATGTGTGTGTGTGTATGTGTGTGTGTGTGTGTGAGAGTGAGAGAGAGAGAGAGAGAGAGAGAGAGAGAATTAAAAATGTGTAAATTATATCAATGAATACACTTTTTTAAATTCACGTTGCATTTTTATTATACGAGCGATTTATGGAAGCGCCTTAAAATCTATAAAAACTTCATTAGGGTTCAAATAAAATTATCCAATAAGAAATAATATCTAATGAAAAAATAAATACATTTTTATGGTGGATTTATGCACAGTTGTAACCTTTGGCTCAGTCAGTGGAGTAATGGACTCACAATCCAGTAACAGGTTCAAATCCCAGAATAGGCATGGTTCTTGGTTAGGTATGCAGTTACACGTCAGTACTGCTAGCCTTTAGACAGGGGGCTTCGAGGATGGGTACCGTATACTTTAGGTATACAGGCCTTTGTTAGACCATCAAATGCTAACTATATTGTTGAGAACCATAGACCATATTTCCAGTGAATTGGATATTATTGTTACTAGTAATCATATCACATAGACTCTACCGCAAATAGTATTAATGTATATTATTAACAAATATATTGATTTTTTTTTTTAAATGGGGTGTTAGGGCCACTTTCAAGATCTGTTCACTTACAGTAGTAGTCTTGTAGTAATATTATTACGAGACAGAAATACATGATAAATATGCAATACACGTAATCTTGATCTCTCTTGACATTGATGTGCAGTCACCATACATAAATATACTTCAACCCTCTCTCTGCTGGATTAGTCTCAGGCACTGCTCTTTAGGGCATCTACAGTTCCCTTCAGCATGGAGATGGTTAATAATGCATTATTGTATATATACTGTATATGCCAGTGGCCTTACCATACATACATAACAAGATTTGAAAGATGTTTCTGATGATCAGGCCCCCCTTGCACAAAACAATTGTAGTGCTTCATAATGTCATGCTAATTAGGGGTGACTATCACAGGTAATTTCACCATCACGATAGTATCGTCTGATAGCCAGTTTATGGACGACGCCAGTATTCAGTCAGCCATTTTGTTCCGCGATTTCTCGTGATATAAATAGATATCTGATGTCATCAAGAGTCCCAAATTGATAAGTCAGCTTATTTTCGTTAGTCCTACAGAAATTCTTCAGATAAAACTCCCATGCGTAAGTATGACACCTAAATGTT
>JAUTBV010094562.1:0-17398 GCA_032361325.1 Lepetodrilus fucensis
ATATATTGCTTTTTTAATCTATTAGCCTATCAATCAGTGTGGATAAATTATTAGGATAATTTACTACTAATAATAATATGTATTGTCAAGGTAATATAGAGGGAGCGTCTCGGACATTAATCGTGTTCATATTATATTATTAGTTTTAGGATATATGGAAATGAAATAAATGTCTATGTACATTCTAACTATACAATATTCTATCTATGCTGCGACGGTTCGTCGACCACTTTGTCCACATTTTCAGGCATATTAGTTTTAAACACATAATATCTCTAATCTCTTGTATGTGAATATATTAACCATACATGCATGTCATTTTTACTTATTACTAGCTTATTACTTACAACTTGAAAGCAATATAATATACATATGTCTGGTTGTCATGGTTATCGACTTCAATAGGCAAGATCATAATGATCTGGTTAAATTGGCAATAAATGAGTGTTTTGCGTTACGTTGAGTATATATAAAGCATGGTGTAGTGGGAAATTGAACTGGGTTGTATTTTTAGGAGAATAACGGTAAATTAGCAAGGTAAATTGATAGCCTGCCTACCTGTCAAATAAAGACTTTAACACAGGAACTCGAAGCAGGACATGCATTAGTTTAAATACATTCGTCTAAAATAATAAATACAATAGCAATACTAATTATATATCTTTTATAATAATAATAATAATAATAATAATAATATTATATATTTAATTTGGGTGTGTGGGGTTGGGGTGGGGTGGATGTGTGTGCGTGTGTGTGTGTGCGTTCGCGTGTGCGCGTGCGTGCGTGCGTGTGTGTGTTTGTATTTGGATTTGTAGTGATAATATTTTGAGGAGGGAGAGAAGAGGGATGGAGGAAAAATAGGTCGGGGGTAGCGCAGTTAAAAACATATAGGCTACATTATTTAATAAAGAAATAATGAAACACTGGATGAGATGATTATATATATAAAATACGTGTTCAATGATGGATACAAGCATAGCGAAGATTGGATGATATGCACATATACTGAGACCTATTCTGATACAATCACGGAGTAATATTGGTTTATAAGAAATACAGAATACATCCTTCTGACAGCTGACTGACTCGGTAATACGAACTACGATGTGTTCGATTTGAACACCACAACCTAATCTAGAAAGTCACGCTACTACTGAATACATGATGGCAGCAAATTTCACATGATGCTGGGCAGTTACTGAATATTACCAGTCGATTAACATTTTTCTTTCTTCCGCGTGCTCTGACGGAAATTATATTGATGGTTTGGTGTGAGTTAATATCACAGGTTTAAAAGTAAGTCTGTATTAATGAAAGTATGACTGCATGTTCATGAGATAATAGCAACAGGATCGTGCGCTTACTTATACAGAGATGATATGACCAGAAAGTATCATCGAGTTAATGCATTCAACCAATCCACTTTGCTTCATTTGTAATAACACAAAGTGCAATATCCCGTGGGCAACACAGATCATGCAAATGTATCCAGTATATATCTAGTTATCTACAATATTATAGCTCTGTATTATAGTTTGGCATGAAATGTGTTGACACCCATATTTCGTAGAGTATCTCGGTAAATACTTCATGGAATGAACAAAAACAAAAACTCCATTTTCTTATTTCATTTGACCTAACCAAAATAAAAATAATAAAATATATTGCACCAGTAATAAAAAAATTGTTTATATAACGATCACCAAATATCTCAAGAAGAGGATAAGCAAGTGCAAATCAAGCCTTTTTACCTGTTGCTTTCGAACGTCGTCCCTCTGCATAAAATAATACTTAGTCAAAATATGTTTTTTTTGTTTTTCATTCCATGAAGTATTTACCGAAATAATCTACGAAATAGGTCAATGCATTTCGTGCCGAACTATAGTATATCTTGCCGTGTAAGTGGAATCCTTGGTATGTCAGTACCAAACCACGGCTAGCATGTTGACTGCAACATTTAACGTTACGGATGTTGCGGGTTTCCTCCTGCCCTAAACTCACTAGCAGTAGTGTAAGTGAAAGAATCTTAAAAACGGCTCTAAACTCCAATTTAAAAAAAAATGCAAACATAAATAAATAATAATAATAAAAAAGTTAGGGAGATAAAACCAAGACAATCACAGTTCAAGACAATCATGTGTTTAAATTTAATAACAACAATATGCGTTTTAACTCTTGATAACGTGTACAAACAAAATTTAAACAAATATTAATCGCAGAAACACAATAACATATGTATTAGATATCATGTACACAATACTTTATTTTGTTATTAAGAAATGTTTTCTCGACATTCGAAAAATATTTTATGAACATATTTCTTGAACGCATAGACTTCAGTAAGATATTTGAAAAATTATGCGTGTTTACAGTTTATCTGCGACATGTATACCTACGTATACGCTGCTTTCAGTTGGGCTTAATTTAGTGCGTATATCCACTGAATTAATTGTTTATAATGACGCAAATAGATTAATATTAATTTTGATATGATATGTTATATTAGAAACTATATACGTTCACGTTAATTGCATACCGTTGTCAGATTTCTTTATTGCACTTCTTGAGTTTCAATTAAAAACGTTGATAAAAGCACGCTAATTTTGTTGGGTGGCATTTCACGAAGCTCTCGTAAATCTTCTGGAGGTGACCACCCCGAGGATATTCATCCATCCATCCATCCATCCATCCATTCATTTATTCATTTATCCATTCATTCAGTTATTCATTTACTTATTTATTTATTACATTTATTTGTGTCTGTGTGTATCTTTGTCATCTAAAAACTAATTTTATTGCATAGTTTTATATTTACGTATACAGTATGCTTTTATTGGTGTCCTATATACTTGGTGGTGTGTTTAAAAAATGTTCTTATTAATGTATGTTCATTGTAATTTTAATCATCACATGACACCTAAATAAATATTCTTGTTCTTGTTCTTTATTCTCCTTGTTCTTATTCTTTCTCTTCTTCTTCTTCTTCTTCTTCTTCTTCTTCGTCGTCGTCGTCGTCTTCTTCTTCTTCTTGTTCTTATTTTTCTTATCTTTTTCTTTCTTCTTCTTCTTCTTCTTCTTCTTCATCTTCTTCTTCTTCTTCCTCTTCTTCTTCTATAATAACCTGTACTGTGTCACGCCTTGTGCTCATCCAAATACCCCTATCAACACAGCACAATAGCTAGGTGGTCCAGAATCCTAACAGGACCAGATAGGATTCTGGCCGGACACTTTTACCTCTGTTGTCCTGGCTTATTTTCTTAGCAGCCACGTTACGTGTCCTGGCTTGGACACTTAACAGGACACATTTGCTTTTGCTGTGAAAAATATCCCATGAGGAAGTCTAGATTGCTGCTGAATAATTTCAATGACTCAGTTCACATACATATAAATGTACATTGTAATTACCAATCAATATAAATTATATATAAATGATTATCTTCCACTCTATGAGACTATGGATGTAATGGGCTAAGGATAGGAATGATTGTTATTAGTCCAACAGTGAAAGGACGAAATAACGTATAATCATGCATTGTCAAAGACGCTTCGTGGCAATATTCTCGATTAACCTTTTAATGGGAATGGCAAAAACGTTGAAGTTCTAATATTCAAATAAATAGAAAAGAGTACAAAATCATAAAAGAATACAAAAATAATTACCAAGAAATGTTCGCAAGAGTAACCTAGGACCTATATTGTATAGCATGTTGTTATCATATTTGATCTTTAGGAGCGGCCCGTTGTTCTTGATGTCCCGTTCTTTAGCACATCGCTATCGAGAAGTTCTGTTATTGTGTTGGCTACGAGAGATTCGTGAAAAGGGCCCTAGAACTGTAAAGTGAAATTGGTAAAAAGTTCATGACTAAATTACTGAATTACTTATAGAACGCGGGACTGGACTTGATATTACTCAACTTTCAGAATTTATATTCTGTTTATATTCATCCATATTTCAGTTAATACTTAAAAGTCCGTACTCAATACGAGTTACATATTTATATGTTTACAATATTTGATGATAACATTTCTTAATGCATTTCATAGGTTTGAAGGACCGATGTATTGATTCCCAATAAAAGCGATACAATTTGTGAATATCCCTCACAATGGCCAAGATAAGCTTCCTTATGTCTTTAATGCATTTCCTGACGTGGTACGGTCAAAGACAATGCTAAAATAGAATTTCTTAATCGATCAATGTTTCTTCAATTTAGTTAATCCCCATATAGCGCGATTCTCGAGCAGGATACATTTCCAGCAAGGACACTCGCGTGGCGGTTGGATAACCAGAGAATAGAACCAAACTGTATCCTGAACCAACACGAGTGGAAGACAATTAGGTATTGAGCGAAAGAAGAGAGCGACATTCTCTTAACAGCTATCGAACGCTGGTATCAGTTCTGAACAGAAAATTTCGCCATTGATCACAGCACTTTATATATTCCGGACCTTTGATCAGCTAACTATGCCTGATGACATATGCCCCGTTATAACAACTCTCGGAAATGTAATCTAAACAAAAGTGTTAACAATGCCGACTTCCGTGTGGCGTAATGGTAAATGGAATGCATACATTTTATACTACTATATTCATGTCATGTACATGTACTAGATATATATATATATACTAATATATATCTCATCAAAGATCTGACAGTTTATCAAATGAGATAATATTAGTTTCAACTGAATAATGACACATTTAATGTTAAAAAGAGATAATTCTTCGTAAAATAATATTTTGTAAATTATATGACATAAATTATGTGAGAACTATTTAGAACGGTTAATTATAATTTATAAATACATTTGATTAAGTATACACTTTTGATTTCAATAATAAAAAGAAATTGATGAAATTTCAATGATCAACTAGCATAGTTATGCGTATTTCCCATTTATTAAGAAATAATTTCCAAATATACGTAATAAAGCGCTAATATGTTTATAACCTATAGGCCTATATCAACTGGTAGATTTATTATTAGACCTGTTGCTGTTGATCCAGATCTGGATCTGATGGTCCACTATACCTGTGACTAGGATACTCATGATACAGACTTGGTACCACAGACGTCTTCATTCTCAGATACAAGACTATATGCAGTACACGGAGAGTGTGTCGTGTAGCAACACGGCGTGGCAATGTATGTACACCATGCTGTATCATGCTCTGGCGGCATGCCACATACCGCCCGAAGGACACGGTATATCGAGGAAGCACTTACCAAGATATGAAAGCTCGGTTCCCACTTGGAGTGGCTATCAACTATAAGTGCTGGTGTTTTAACTATTAAGGGCTTTTAATAGGAAATCGTTTACACAAATACTCATGTACCCCGACGGCTAAAAGCATTCGAAAGCATTTCCATAAACTTTTGGAAAATGATCGACATATTCCATTTCGCTATTGTGAGCTTAGGTTGATGTTTTTCTATACTCGAAGGAACATATAGCCGGATGCCATTATAAATTTAGCGTGAAACACAAACAGCTGTGTTAATTAGCTGAAAACGGGGAGACTACTCTCAGTGTTTGGTATTAAATGGCCATCGGCTGAACGGTATATGAACGAACACTGTCTTTATGGCCGTCAAACGAATCGGGGGAAATCCATGCGAGCACGGCAACAGAGGACTTAACAATTAATATACATAGCTAGTGTCAACAGCTTTATATATAAGAGTGACATATATCAGAGTAGTAGGCAAATCTGTGTGGCGTGAATTGAGCAACCGCCCGTAGGCGTGAAACCACTTCACTGGTAATAGGTGTAGGTTACAGAAACAGACCAGATGCAACGAAACAGGATACTGTCAGTGCCAATAAAATACATTAGTGTTAACTATGTGTATGGTAGCTCATATTGGTCCATACATCTGTTATGTGATTTGGTTTGTTTTGTGTATCTTTGCTGGTAAAGTCTTCTTAAAAGTAGTTTTAAATATCAAATGGAATGTGTGGTATACGAGGCTTGGGCTCCCTCTGTGTTTCTCTGTGTGTCTCTCTTGTGTTTGTGTGTGTTTGTGTGTGTGTGTGTGTTTGTGTATGTGTGTGTTTGTGTATGTGTGGCGGCGTGTTTGTGTGTGTGTGTGTGTGTGTGTGTATGTGTGTGTGTGTGACTGTAAACGTACCAATTTGGCTTAAAATAGCGAAACTATAGAAAAGAAGTATCGGAATTAGTCATAGTGTTTTTCTGGTACAAAACAAATCAATTGATAATTAGAGAAATAACAATATTCCAATACATAGATTTCGACGCTATCAAACGTATTTTATTGTTCTTAATGGACATACTTGGGCGCGCTTATATAATGAAAACCATGAACAATAATGCGAAACCCTAACTGGAAACGTAACTGAAATACAGTATAATTATGTGAATTCTCAGAGGACCACATCCTACGCATTGTTTTTCTGCTCCCATACCAGTAGCATTGACTTAACGCCGGAGTTAGATACGACTTGTATAGATGAGCAATTACACGTGCATACATTAATAATTTACATATTATTATAATTAGTACCTCCTTTAGTCGAACATAATAATTGATCTTAGTTTATACGACTAATAATTAACACACCCGGCCAGTCAAGCAAAACTAGCAGTAATTATTTGTACAGAATATCTTCTCTCTTGACGCCAATTGTGTTTAATTAAGGAAGATCAGATGGGATTTGAGTTTGTTGTAGCTATTGATGCGAATTATATTCATACTGGATGAGCGTGTCCTACGTGATGCGAGTTTGTTGAAGACTCCACCCAAGGGCTTGAACTATAGACCGTCGACGTTTGATGCGAGTAATTATTAAACAATATGTGGTCCCTTGTTGACATGAAGACAAAGAACAGAAATATGTCTGTGTTTGGATATCAATGACTTTAGGTTAATTGGTAAAATATTTTTATTAAGCGCTTGAGAATTCCTGTTATATGGACGCCATGTACACACGTGAATATAACAAAACAAAAATGTCTACAGTCCTGGATCTGTACATGTATATCACAGATCGTGTCCTTTTTGGACTAATATAAATTAATTTAACAATAACACACAAAACGTCTGAGATATTGTAATGAAATTAACGTTAAGTAACGTAATGCTGGCGGATAGACTTGACATGTACATAATTCATTTTAGCATAGAATATTGAAAAACACTGCAACTTACAACGGAAGCCGGGACTGAAACCCATCCAAATCTACCAGAATCTATTGTATATGAATTCAATCTCGTTATCAGATCTCGCAGACGAGTGGTGTGTTGGATTGGGAGCGGGGCTGTTTGTTATAGTCCCCGATATCCGTGCAATAAATCGGGAGAATTCATTGTACAATGCTTGCAATAACCGTAACTGCTGTATAATGACATTTGGCGCCAAGCAGCCAGAAGAGATTGAGAAATAATCAAAGCTCCTTATCCGTCACGTGATCTTCATCACAAAAATGGCGACCCGGCTTGTTCCTGCATGCCCCCTCAAAAGTTGATGGACGACAGACGTTCTGTTTGATTGAATTTTTTTCTCTCTGTGGTTTCCATGCTCAGACAAAGTTTCGTTTGGATACTCACCAAGGTTGAAGTGATTCACAAGACATCCACCTTCCTTCATCATAGACGAGCATGTACCAGAACAGACAGACATAAATTGCATGTTTCTAGATTCCTTCCTATACGGATTGCCTAATCCAAGTATAATATTAGTCGGTAGCTTCTAAAACTATTACTGTATAGCTTTTGCATGTATTGTTCATGGGCAGAGAGAGAGAGAGAGATAGAGAGAGAGAGCTTTTGCATGTACTAGTATTGTTCATGGGCAGAGAGAGAGAGAGAAGAACAGAGAGAAGAAGAACACAGAGAGAAGAAGAACAGAGAGAGAAGAAGAAGAACAGAGAGAGAAGAAGAACATGAAGAAGAAGAACAACAACAACAATAACAAGAAGAGGAACAACAACAACAACAACAACAACAACAACAACAACAACAACGACAAATATTTCATGGTTTCAATCATTACTATTCCTTTTGTATTCTATTTCTCAATGTTCTACATTTTAATCTTTGGTTTTTGGCATCGCTTTACATGTTTATTTAATTTTCTTGCATATATATCTAATTTGTAATCGTATTATTAAGTAATAATGTCGTCACCTATGAGTGAAAGATTCCCGCTGTGACGTAAAACAATAATTCACTCACTTACCATACCAGTAACTGATGAGAACGAGTCTTCTCTGATGCCGATCATATACATTTAATTTAGTGGGTTTATCATGATTCCACTTAGACTAACAAGAAAGTACCAACAAAAGAAAATACATTAGGCTATATTATGACAAGGACACCATAGTACAAACGTGCCATGTATTCTAGAAATATTCTTCATTTATTTGACGTTTAATTAAAATAAATGACAATTATGCAAATTACTCGTATTTTCATGTCGAATCTCGTCAGTGACAAGACAATCCTATAATAACTACGCCCTAGCCCTGTCCATACAAGTTATGAATGCTGCCGCGTAATCTTTGGATCAAATTCGTCTGCCTTATTAAATCCAGCCACGGCAAGAGAAACGATTGTAAATGGATGGCCAAATAATTCTGATAAGAATCATGTCGTTTTACGCCATAATTCCCACTCAAGCGAGAAGAGACGCCATTTTGGATCAGGGAGATGCAATTATGTCGAACAAAACCAACCGTTCATTAATTTACGTGTATTTCACGGGTCGGCAACTCGCGACAATGTTAAAGAAAATTACTGCGAAGAGAAACACAGAGTAATCTATTTTCTATGGAAACTGATAGCATACATTGTTTCATAATTTATGATTTCCAACAAAGCTTTCCAGAACAAATTGATCCTCATATCCGTGTAGGTGTTACAACGAGCGCGGTCCTGTAATAAAATACACATTTATGTGACATCGCATTAATTACCGTATACTGATATTTTAAACAGGCTATGTTTGATCACAAGTAGTACTGAAGTACGAATATGAAGGCACTTTATTATCATCACTGGAATGAATTTACACCGAGTGTGTACACTGTACAGTAGCCTTACTGTTAGATAATATCCTGCTTTTGTATTTACTATTTGGCTCCTCATAATTTCAATTGCAAGTCTGTTTTATTGTATTACAATGGACACGTCTTCTTTAGATCCTTGACCCCATTTTAATTTTCTTTCTCGACCTCCTCGTCGTTAATAAAACCCTTTAAAGCTGTTATTCTCTCTCTCTTTCTCTCTCACTCTCTCGTTCTCTCTCTATTTATCCCCCCTCTCTCTCTCTCTCTCTCTCTCTCTCACACACTCACACACACACACACAGACACACACAGACACACACACACATGAAAATATACGCATGTATAGTTACTTCTCATATAATGAAGAGTTATCAAAATTCAATTTAAAACATAACTCCACAGA
Organism: Lepetodrilus fucensis; assembly: GCA_032361325.1. Taxonomy (NCBI): domain Eukaryota; kingdom Metazoa; phylum Mollusca; class Gastropoda; order Lepetellida; family Lepetodrilidae; genus Lepetodrilus; species Lepetodrilus fucensis. The sequence goes on from JAUTBV010094562.1 coordinate 9,438, forward strand.
ATTACAAAATAAATATACATTTGAAAGATGCATAGAGAACTAATTTACTAGAAAGTTGAATGCACATATTTGATTACATGGTTAGAAAATGGAATTGGAAATCGCGTGATATCGCCCGTATGGACCCAATAGCTCATAATGTCACAGTTAATGGTTCGTACAAATGGGAAATAATTTGCGTAATCTCTAAATAGAAACATTGCGTTTTATATCGGCGACCCGCAGAAATGTCTTTTCTCATTCACGCCACGGACCCTGGCAATCTGTAACAACATTTAAATTAAAATCGACGGGAGGGAAGAGGTTCGTAGCAAACGTGTAATGAAAAATGCTTATGCCAAATCACGGTTTCTTTGAGTCTGCGCAGTGAAGTGTGAGCAGAGGTGAAAGGTCAGCTGTGGCGGCCATCTTAAAATGACTTTGTGATAATGTAATTAATTTCCGTTAACAGATGTCGCCCGTAAAGTGGTTACTGTGCAAACAATGTCTAAAAGCTAGTGCAATTCATCAATGTCATTACTCAATTTAGATCACTTGGCCTGCTCTGGGGTTCGTTCTGAACGACTAGCTATAGAATAGCCATTTCTATCATTATTTTGGCTGCTGTGACATTAGACTTTGTCATGGGATGAGCCAGGCCGAATTTATGCGTCTAGGGAATCTAGGAACGATTTTCTTGTGTTATCAATAACACGTTTGAAGAATCTGTTACCGATTCCACTCCCATCTAGGTAGTCACACCGGTCTGATGGAACATTGCGCGAGACCAGTTTGAGATTGCACGACGCATGTACATCAGGGGATTCGACAGCTGTCGCCGAATCAAGAAAACACCGACATAATAACCCGTGGTCACAGGTGGTTCAATATAACAGTAAAATGCATTATTTTTAATCAGTCAATGCCGAGACTGAAAATAAGAGTAAACATTGAACGAGTGAGTAAATGGAGATAGGTCTTCCGGGTGTTGATCACATTTTACAGGCGCGTGGCTATAGTATATCGGCTATCCTTCGTGTGCGCTGCCCTGCATAGCCCTGCTCTGAACCCCGTGGTTGAGATAAAGACTCTGACTTTAACATTTTTTTCCTAAAGTATCTAAGTTGTCACGTACTATCCAGTAGTACTTAGCCTATAATTCCTTATTAATATCTTATTAAAATAATAGTTTATTTAAATAATAGTTTATTAAGATACCATGGTATTAGGCCTACCCAGTAAACATATAACGTTATACAACTTGCTGGGTATATAAATTGGTAGTTATACTAGATATACTAGTATATAATGTAAGATCTCGATTTTCGAGATCAACATGTTGCACAGTAATAAAAGAAAACTGTATGTAAAGTACTTATATTTTGTTTTAGAGAATTCAGTTAACGTGTACTTTTCAAATAACAGATAAAACAAAAACAAAAATAAAATCAACAACATATTCGTATTCTTCTTTCAATCAATGTAGAATGTACATCTTCTCCCAGACACCATGCAATTAAATTCACTGTCATTGCAAGGAGAAACACAAGCAATAACACCATTAAGTCCATTCATGATATTTAAACGTGACATGCCTTTAAGCTCAATGCAAAAGCTTGACTATTAGCTAGCTCGCCTTGATTGACACATAGACTGCGATTGTCATCCAGACAGTGACATCTCGTCGCGTTGATTTCCACCCGATCTGCTGGAAACAGTAATACTAAACTTTCAGTATGCAGACCTGAGAGAAACCGGAAGTGCGCTAAAAGCCACTAGCTCCTAGAACTTGGTTTTATGTTATGTGAATTTCGGAGATGATGACGCGCCACGCAATACTGGCGACGTTTGGAATTACGACAAGACAAGGAAACGGACTCTGAATGTTTGGTTTATTTGGTACCAGAGAGAGGAATACCCATGTTGTATACACCTACCATTGGAAGCTCTGGAAGTGTATATAGGGGCCTGATCCTTTCTAGCTGTACTGTCACACGCATGCGCAGTTACACTGTGCGGTGTTGATCCTTTGTAACTACGCATGCGTCGGACAGAACGGACAGAGAGAACAGATAGAAAGGAGCAGGGCCTAGAATATCTATTGCAAGAACAAATTGCGGTATTTTTAATTACGAAAATTAAGCGAGAAACAGACTCTGAATTTTGGATAGATTTGGTACCAAGATATCGTCTACTATTATCCATGTAAATATATACAATTGCAACGCTCCATGGATATCATAGAATATCCATGAACAAGAACACAAATTACAAATAATTTCCTCATGTATAATAACAGCTAAATGTGCAACATATAACATTTCGCATTAATAATATATGAAGCCACTTTATCTTACAATGTTACATTGAATAACATTCGTTATGATGTTATATACTAGTCTGAACAAACACGAGAGAAAAACGTGAAAGTATTTTTTTAATATTAATCATATTTTATATATTCTATTTACTTTTCTCTGCGGACGACACTGCGGTATTCTGATGCAGGTTTTCTAATGGAGAATTCATTTTCCATCCTGATCTGGTCGATAGAAGGGCAACCTTTCTAGGCAACAGCTGTGAGTAAAAATGACTGCATTAGGAAAGTCTGGCATCATATGCATGTTTATTTATTACACAGCTGTGATGTGTGTACGTGAAGAATAGAAAATATACCTCGATGTCGTGTGCTTTTTAATGGACTTCAATCTTTGCTAAATAGACTAAGTGTGTTTTTATGGGTAACACACACAAATACAGCAACAAGAAAAGAAAAAAAGAAAAATGGAAACAAAAATCAATAATATAATTATTATACAATTCAGTCACTAGTATTTATTAATATATGCTGAGTGTGGAATCATGATCAAATGCTGTATATATGCACGAAGTCTGAACATGACCTTCGAAGTTAGAAATATTCGACAATCATTAAGAAGAGTTGGTACTGCATATTATGAATTAGTCAATATTATCTTCTTTTAAAGAAAATATAACTACCGTATACATGTCCTAAAAAGAAAATTTAAATCTACATGTTCATTCGCAATATATATATGCATTTTTAAAAAAATAAAATAATATAATCTGCATGTATTGGAATAATAGTGTTGTCAAATAAGACATGAAGCTGTTTGGATAAAGTACAATACGAAGTTCAGTGATATCTGAGACAAGTACTATAGTATGTGCGTTCAGATATCGGCATGTATAAGTAGTAGGCCTATACTTGTCTGAACGAGAGCTATGCTCACGAAAAGAAGAGCCTCTCAACTTTGTGAACTTTTTAGTAAATATATATTATCCGAAATTACAGGCAGATGCATTTGTCAAGCAGGATGTAGTCGCCATTCTGATTTTTTTTTACGTGGCAGACGACATTTGGAGCACTAAGTATCGCCATCTTAATGTCAAACAAATTCAGTACGTTTTAGCAAGCAGATTAAATTTGACAGGTGCATGAGCTAGGAGGATTTTGCGGATTTAGATAACGAACAGATGAAAATTGTTGCAAGTCCTGAATTTAGAGAGATAAAAGATGCTGCTCCATTGCCATCAACACGTCTGCGCGTTCCGCCATTAATCCAGCTCTAGGAAAGTCGAGGGATTGGAGACGAAAGCATCAAATCTCTCACATTATGACAACTTTTGGTTGGGGAAGATGGAATTAAGATATTTGATATTTAATTTGCAGAAAGCTGCGGCATTATGTGGTATAATCTTTCGTGTAATGGTGACGTCTGCTTCTGCTGGAAGGAGGTAGGAACCATCATGGACTCCGAGGGTAGTGGTAGGTTTTAGTTGGGCGTGGCTACAGGAAGACACAGACGGAGTGTTTGTGTCGTAAGGTTCTACAGAAATACAGGGATTCCGTGTGTGAACTGATATTACGTACATATTGTATAGTGACTGGATATTAATATTCAGTTGGAATTATTTTCTGAGATATGTTATATACAGCTGTATACAGATTCAGAACACACACAAATTACCACTAAAAATAATGAATTTAATCTTGGGTTCTTCTCCATATTAAGGCATCAATGGTTTCCTTTAGTAAAGAATCCTTCGTCATACATGTTATGATTAATAGAAGCTAGCTATATATGATCGGCCAGTACTCGTCTAATTGTAAAATATCAGAACACAAAACTCAACTCAGAATTTTGTTCATAAAACGTCATGTCACGTCACGTATGCTGTGAGTCTAGGGTTATGACGTCACATGACGTTTTATGAACAAAATTCTGAGTTGAGTATGAAATCGTACTTTCGTAATCTCGGGTAGGCTATTGGTTGGTATTACAGAGTATGCGTAACCTCATCGACTGGGAAGGACATCACGGAGACTATATAACTGTATATATGTTGGTTCTCGCTGCTTGCTGTGGCCGCTGCCTATCTGGATCTACAACGTAGGCTAGTATTAGGACGGCGATACTGGGACGACAGAGTCCTATACAAAAAATAATCAGAGCTTAGAACTCTTAGTTCAGTAGTGATAATATGCTGAACTATTGGAGGTACCGCGTTGGAATGCGAACACAAAGTTTCCAAATTGAAGGGATGCCGATAGCATACCGGTATATTCAGTGTAAACGGAAGCTTCAGACGTGGGACACACCGCAGTGTAATGTCAGTACAATTAATAATGCTTTTTTAAACAGATCTGCATCAGCCGTGGCTGTCATTACCGTAACGCACTTACATGCATATTGCCTAACTGGCTGAAACGAACTGTAGAACACTGGAATAAAACAGCTATATAGGGTTACATCACAGGCGCTTGCCATATGGTATAGACAACGAATGTAAAAATTCTTTGTATTATTTGTATTGTTATTTTTACTATTTTACGTATTTTATTATTATGCTATTAGATCAAGTAATACTATTTAATATAGAAAAGTATATACTTTTAATCTTTTTTTAAAACATTGATAGATTCGATCTACTATCCAGTGGCAAGCGCCTGTGGTTACATGTACTTCACTCTCAATAGTAAATACTTGCTTTTTTCCCCAAATAATTAGACAAATTTACTAAAAGAAAAAAAACCACTTTATGATTGAGAACACCCGATCATGCTGCTAAGATAAAGATAATTTAAAGCTATACATTTATCCTGCTGTCTGGAAGGATTCACAAATCTTCTAACGCGCAACAATTATCTACGTTGAATTTTTATTAAATGATCTTATTTTAACAATTGTTAAACTAAATTGAATAAAAATGCAAATACACTTAATTAAAAGTCTAGAAAAAGTACTGATTTAATGTTTTAGAAGATAATACGAAATTTGTATTTAGGAAAAATAAACCACAGTTTTCTTTTTCATTACTGATATTGATATTGGAATGTAACATGAGACAAGCAAGTTGGTTCTAAACCTATATCTAATATAACTAATTAAACTACGATATGTGCATTTACTGCGCATGATTTACAAAAATAATTAAGTAGGCCTACATTACATCGCCGATATCTTGGCAATCGAATATGTCGACATACTCGACATTAAATGAGAATGAATGTAATTCCTTCTTCTTGCTTCAATCGACAGAAGGTAACCAGCTGTTTTCGACAGAAGTAAGTTGATATGGAAATTTGCTGAAGATAAGTAAAAAGCGTAATTACGTCTTAACTCGAAAGCTGATTTTAAGATTCGATATCACCTTCCTTTAGAATTTCGAATATATAACCATGAATTAGTATCATTTCACAGTTCAAGAAAGAGTATCTTCTATTTTTTTAGTTACTTAATATCTTGGAAATGGTTTCAATGTTAGGTGGAAAGTAAAACTAATATTTGAATTCAATTGTTACTCTCGCGTGATCTGAGAATCGCCATGTTGGAATCTGGCGGCGTTATTGAACGCCAACTTGGCAGGGGTCGGAGTAGATTGACGCCGTATTTGCTATTAATGCATATCTATACGGGAAATTTATCAAATAAGTCTCGACATCGTCCATAATTGCCGAAATATAAAACATCCAAGTCTCGAAATGACCGCGAAGGGGAAATCATTTTCATAAGTCATCTAATAAAATCACAGCGAATTGCCATTTTATTGAATATGACTACCGACGAAATTGGAGACCATATCTATAATCAGATGATAGCTGATTGTTTTGTAAATATTCATTTTAATTATCACGCTGACAATGCTAATTTGGTCTCAGGTTACTTCATTCTAACCTGCCATCAATCATTTTATTAATTTTATCTTAAAATTGGAGTCCAGAACATGCGGGAAAATTCAACGATTTCGACTGCCAGTTCTGAATTTCAAAACATCCATCTTTATCTTAATAGTTAAGAGGTCATTATTATTTGGAAAATATATTTTAAATCGACCAGCATCACCATTGGTAGAGTATAACACGCTAACTGGATCGTAAATCTAAAGGAGGATCATTATTACCATTGTGGGTGAGAGATCAGAATATTCAGAACGTATCATTTGAGTGACGCGCAAAACGGTGCAATAAAAAGAGTTTTGAAATCCAGATTATCTCATCACCGATCAAACAAAACTGTCACTGGAATTCATAGCGGAACGAAAGTTTGACACCGGTCCCATCAAAAAGTTATATTGATGACGTTGATATGAAATAACGGCGTCTCCGAGACGAGAATTAACGTGAATTAGTGCGAGTCTCCGTGTAATAGTCCAATAGAATGCAAATACTGGCCTCTCATTAAACTGGATGAATCGGGAAGTAACGTCGCTCTGCTAATAGCCCCTGCCTAGCAATGGACCCATTAGCAGCCTATATAGAGACGTACTATACGAGGTAAAATGTGTCACGTGACTCTATTACTTAATCCATTGCGGTGAGATATGGCTAGATAATTAGCTGATAAATGTCATATCAAGTATGCATGCATGAACGGGCAGAGTTAAACGTGAAAGGAAAGATAAAAGTACTAATTAGCTAGCTAGATAGGAAATTAAATAAATAAATAAGTTCGGTTACATACTTATTATAACATGCATGTATTGGTTTATTGAATGCTGTTTTGAAAGAATAAAATCTATCTTGCATCGGAAACGTCATTCTCGCACCAAAGGGGACTTAATTTATTTCAGGACACTTCATAGACTATCATGTGGTACCCCTGGCACACATCTAGAGAGAAACTTGCGCAAACAGTTTAGAAGCTATAAATAGAACAATGATAGACTGGTTTTCAATATTTTGTGTAATTGTGTTTGTTTTTGTTTGTTCGCGACAATAAAGACAAACAGTTTTACATAGTCACTAAATTAGTTGTCCCACTTCGAGTTATATCGCCTTATATACCGTAGTATAGGCCTACTTCGGGCGGTTACGGTAGTTTAGCCCGGAAGTATCATTGCGCATGTCTAATTGTTGCTAGACAAGCTTTCGTGCTTCGTGGGCCGTCCTATAGCACGTTCGTGACGTCATTTTAGCATTGCTTTCGCGACTTCGCGCGAAGTCTAGCATTGCTCTAGATCCTCGAGAAACCGCCCGAAGCAGGCCATAATAAGCAAAATAAATATTACATTCATGTTCATGTTTTCATAAAAGTTAATACTGGCAATTCAATCAAAGGGGTTACAGTGAAATTGTGTCTACCATACAGCGATAAAAAAGGTTTTTGGAAATACAAAAATTATTTAATGTAGGCCTACGTCAAGTGAATATTTGCAGTTGTAACTAAGAATTAGTCCAAAACGAGCATAAACATATGTGATTGTATGCCTTTAAAACAAGCTCCTAACGTAATGGTCATTTAGTGTATATTTGAAAAGTGAGAAAAACAATAACGTATTGATTATATGAACAAAATATAGTTTTTCCCCAATATTAAAATCCCATTAAAGGCATAATATCACGGTTGATTGACCTATATAATGGACAAACGAATTTCGATTTGAGACTAATTACGCATGATTTGTTCACCCAAAAGTGTTTATTTACTGATGTACTTATCCCCCAGCACTCAATAGTT
>JAUTBV010094573.1:0-17396 GCA_032361325.1 Lepetodrilus fucensis
CCTAGACTTCTGTTAGCCTATCACTGGAATTCCTAGTTTTAAATGATATTCTTCGAAATTCTAAAAATAGACATGACGCACTTGCAGCCGCTATACCAAAATAATGTAAGGTACAGTTTTACAGATGAAACAAGAATAATACAACCATTCATTCAGATGAAATTGTTTTCTTGCAATGAATGATACATGGTCCAAGAATGGGAATCGAACTCGGAACCTTTGTACCTGTGTACACTATAGTACCAGCTATTCACGACTCAAGATGTGGATGTGGAGATCAGACCCCAATATATATGGGGTCAAATATTGTAAAACATACTTGTTTCAAGTATTTTTCTTAAAGGCATAATATCACAGTGTATAATGAACAAATGAATTTCGATCTGAGACTAATTACGCTTGATTTATCCATCCAAAAGTACTGAAGTCCCCAGTACTCGATAATTCCGCTATTTATCTTGTCTTTGATGCATCAACTCATCTATGAAGGAATCTGTGTGCGAACATTAGAGTTATTATATTATATCCCCCTTGCATGATATATAATGAAACCCTGCAAACACATACAGATCATATTCAGGTTGTCTATCTTGGGGTTGCAGTGGAGATTTGTCAACCACACTGTGGTGGAAATCTTTTGTGAAAGTACAAACATGATTTTATGTATAAGGTACTTGTTGTTCCCCTGCTTGGCACTTAGCATTAAAGAGCTTCAAGCAAGGACTGATCAACTGTGGCATGATATTCTAGTGGGCTAGCACCATGAAACTGGTATAGAGCGAGTGCGATGATAGAGATAAACTTTGCTGCGGAAAACCGATATAGAAATTTGTGAATGTACATTAAAAAAAAATGCAAGTTATGATATGGGTAATATAATCTTCAAAGGCGTCTTTAATCTCAATCTAACCAACCAAAGGGGTTACCAGTAATCTTTTAACATTATTTAACAAACAGCAAGATACACTTCCGATATGCATATGGAATAGTTACGCCCCGAGATATAATGGTCCTCAAACACCAGAGGTGAGTGAAATATGCTTGTGATTATCAGCGGTGACAATAAAATATTCTATTGAAATTTTTGCTTTTGGTGTGCAAGGATATAGAGATAAATGATAAGGTTCTATCTCAGAACATATATATCGTCAATTTTATCGTTGCGAAATTCGCCTCCGGTGTGCAAGAACCTTTACTGTGACACAAAGTGTGGTTTGAACTTTGAACTTTGATCTATATGGCTCATCCATGGCTTGTCCGAAAAATAATATGTTGCTGCTTGAAATGATTAATTTACATATTTTCCAAATGAATTTATGTCCATGGTAAGAAATTAGAAAACGCTGCTGTTCCGACTACAAAGTAAAACATGAAATAGAAAAGCAGCAGCTTCACTTCAGTTCCTTGTTGCCAGAAATTGTTGATTTGGTCGATCAGCAAGTTTCCCTTTCCCGTTGTCCGGAGATTGTTCGCAGTCTCGACCTGGTGTGAATTTGTGGCGAAAAAGTCAGATTTGGTTGTGACTGGCTCGTGGGAGGTGATGACGTGTGCAGCGAACCAATAGATGACAGGCGAGGATGAGGCCAAGAATCGTGTTAGCACCTGGAAATAAACATGAAACTTATATTTATGAATTTAATAAAATTGTGAATATTATAAAAAAAATTTTTAATATACTGTATTGTCTTCTTATAATGATAGGGAGAAAAGTTGACATAATGGTGAAGCCTATCATAATATCATGGATAACTGGCCATAGTTATGGACATGATTTATATTTGTGGACAAGCCCTTCCCTTATCTTTGCAAACTTAGCATGATTTGCCTATACTACAAGTATTGAAGTATATTGGGCAACAAGCTACATTTTCTGTACGAGCCACTGGTTTTCAATATTTTGCTATATTTTTATATTTTGTATCTGGCAAACTGTGATTTAAGCATTGTGCCTTTAACTCTCTCCATGCTGGAGGCAACCGGAGATGCCCTAAGGATCTGTACCTGTGCCTAATCCAGCAGGGAGATGGTTAAGCAATTATTGCATTGCGATAAATATTCACCTGAATGTGCATGAAGAAGAATCCGAAGATTGTGAGGAACACCAGATGTGCCACGTACACAAACAGCTGTCTGCTCTGAAATCCCCGTTCGGGCGCCACACTGAGTTTCTTGTCCACGCGCCCCTCCACCATCCCTAGAGACTGGCAGTAGACTGGGTTCAGTCTGTAGTAATGGAGGCATGTGTACACGCTGAGTGCCAACATTGGCGCGGCCAACAGGAAGTTTGGTATCTGTTTCAGCTGGAAGTACCGCAGGAATCCCATCCCCCAGTGCTCCCTCTGGATGTAGCTGTAGGACAAGGGAAGTAACTGCGAACACCATGAGGAAGCGACATCGCTAGGCAACACGTATCCTTGCAGGCGGCCATATTGGATGAGGTGAAGAGGCACATCAGCGTCGATGGAGAAGCAGAATTTTCGGTAGATGTAAAACTGGTATGCTAAAAATGGCACAGCACAAATAGCCAATGGAAGCAGGACAGGAACCAAATAAGTGGGGATTAGTTTCATGGAAATTAGTATTTTTTCCACGAGCGTGTTCTTCATGATTCGGAACCTCGCATGGAGATACAGCTCCTTGATCTGTTTGTACAGAATGAATCCCATGGCGACGAGACCGTTCGATCGTGTCAGCGTGCCAAATCCAAACCAAATCGCAGCCTTGATGTTGCATCCCGAGCTCAAAGCCAACAGTCCACTGAACAGGAGGTAGGCGAAGAGGGGTTCAGTGTAAGGAGCCGTCATGAAGACACTGGCTGGATTGATGCAGAAAAGCAGTGCCGCAGAGTATGCAAGTTTCTCGTCTCGCAGGACTCGGACTCCCAAACTGAAGAGCGTGGACGACGCTTTTGTGAAGAAATACACGTTGAATGCCACCCCGAGGATCATGCAAATGTTTAACTTGGACATTATCTGACCGGCGAACGAAAAGCAGTAGAAGAAGTCGGCTATTTTTCCCACGGTGATCGGGAATAGGGGGAAGAATGCGGCTGCGTTCTCGTACGTGTAGCCATACTCAGCGATGTGCATAAGGTAGACGCCGTCCCAGCGACGCAGTCCTCCCAGGCCGAAGTCTGCGATGTTGTCGAGCATGGTGCTGTTGTGGCCAGGAGACACCGGAGGGTTGAAGACGCCTGCATCGTGGTCCGGAATGACGGCATTGAAAATTACCTGCAAAAAATACACAATAATACTAAATAATGCAAAATATATTTAATTAATAATAATGAAGATTTATAAGACATGCTCATTTTGTGCTCTACCCTGGTCAATGTGTACACTCAGTGTTCCTTCTCAACTCCCTGGGGATAATTCGCAATATATCTGTGGACAAGTAACGATAACATATATCTGTTCTAACAATAGGAAGACAAAGCCTCACGATATATATCACGTGACAGATCATTCGGGCACTTCTAAAATTATTATGTGCACCTATGTATCATCATAATAATGGTAAGGTTCACGCGACTAAAATTAGCTCTATCATGTCTATGTGGCGGTGAACTTTGCTTCCCCATCACCAATCGAAATGATAATGAAATGTGAAATACAAATAATTTCGAATAAAAAAAACACAAACTATTTATGTTCAATAATTCATGAAATACGCGGTAATTAATTTTGTCAACACAACAGCACCAACAAACACAACGACAACTGTCCCGGTTATTTTGTTCTTTGATACAGAGGAAATGATAGGTCCGGATTTTAACATGCAACTGGTGACGCGCACCTGTTCCCGTTATCAGCTAGTTCTAACGGACACACTAATAAATATTGACTGCGTGCATAGTTAGGTTGTCATGTAATGCACGTGCATACCTGAAAGAACAACACAATCAATCTCGTCTGCAGTGCAAAACTTTCTATTTTCTGCTCCAACCTAACCATTGTTGCTGTTTTCGATCGCTAATTTAGGTCAAAACGAATTGTAACGGAGCTTCTGATTGGCTGGCCTTCATCTTCCTTGAAAATGGCGTCGAATAAGCATGAACTGTTTTGTTCGTGATGTTTTTCTTTTGCGGAATAAGTGAACATGCTAATAAAATGACATCAACAAAAATGATTGCAGAGTTAATATGAAACAATATACTGGTAAATAATGTACACTTTGGTGTAATGTTTGTGTTAAAGTTATCTGAATCTTATACGTTATGGTTTTAGTACTTGGATTGGAAATAAAATAGAGTAGGCCTGTAGGGGGGTGGGGGTAGGTGTCAATGAAATCTCATTACCCTTAGTCAGTCGACATGAATTATTCACAAGTGTATATGTTGTCTATGGATATAGTTGACTATAGTTATAAAGTTGCTGTATAAGCCTAAATTTAATTCTAGCTCGTCAAAAAGCTAGCTACAAAACAATCTAATTATTTACCTCACATCAGATTGCCATTCGACTTCACCTCAACAGGGTTGGAAGTTAGTGCAAAGATTTACAATTTTGAACAAGCCAACGGGCTAGTAAGTCAAATAAGAAGAACGATTTCCCTAAAAAGATACTCGCCCATGGGAACTTCTAACCCTGGTTTGAGTGTTAGTTTCGGATCATATTTTAATGAGACAAATTAAGTTGCTTCGTCTGTAGTCCAGAAATCCAGATGTCTATCGCATTATATATATTCAGCTATAGACTTTGTCTCCATAATGCTTCTGCTATGCGCTATATAGCTGAATGTATATGATGTGATACACGTCTGGGTTTCTGGACTAGCTAGGATGCACTTATTGCTGATACTGATTCCCATCACATTGACTGCCTTGTTTCAGGGACGTTTCAGCTCTAGTCCAATATGAAGGGTAAAGGCAAGGCAATGCAGGACCTGAAGGCTGATGTCTGTCCGCTGCAGTTCCCGGACATACAACCAGTCGACCACACCAAAGACTGCACCAAGTTTACAAACAGTATGGGGCCTTACCTTTGACACGGATGTGTGTCGTTTTGCCACTTATATCATGTATATGTTTACAACATCTATCTGAATCAAATGCTACGATAAATATCTACGCTATATGTAGAGGCCATATCGGCTGTACAGCCATGGTACGTGCAACCCGACGTAATTTGACAGCTCAGGTTTTTCACCTTTTAACTGCTAAAACTGCCTGCATGGAATCGTGCGTGAATGGTAATCCAAACCGGAAGTAGCAAGGACAAATTGGTGAACAGCACATATACACGCATGCAGCGCATCTCTTACCCATTGACTGATCTTTAGTGACCTGGTGCCTGTTGCACGACGCTCTTGTAGTGCTACAATAGTTGTAACTGGGCTCCCGCCACAATAGAAAGCGTTGACGTTACAATAGTTGTAGCCTACAAGAGCGTCGTGCAACGGGCACCTGACCTTTAAAAGAGGATTGGAATCCAAGTTTGTCCATGCTACCTTCCAGTTTGTGTGCATGTGTAGTGATTGGGAGCAAGTGTTGAGCTTGTCTTTATGTTCACGGATTCAGAAAGAGCAATGTTCACTCTGAATTGGATTACCATTCACGCACGATTCCATGTAGACAGTTTTAGCAGTTAAAATATAATGATAATATATATATTATATATAATGCTAGATACACTCCATACACATGAGTATATTTAGACATGTGCAATAGGACTATTCCCAGTGATAGAAACTAACTTTAAAACTTTAAATAACTAGCCTGAATAGTGATACAAATATCAAATGTTATGAATTTCTACTAGCCCTTAGAATACATTTAGTAGCCTATTGGGTGAAATTGCCTGGGCTAGCGGACCAATGTTAATTTCGATCCCTGTATTCCTCTGATAACATGTCACATACGTCGCGTAAAAAAGAAATAAAACGATTTAAAAATAAAAATACAATAAATAAAAATAAAAAAATTTAAAAAACGTGCGTCCTGATTGGTCAGTTCTGGAGCGGAGCGAGGAGGATGGAGTGGTGTTGGAGGAGCTGGGCAGCGTCCAGACTGACCTGGAGACGCTGCTGGCCGCAGCCGGGAAGCGGCTGAAGCTGCTGGAGAGCGAGATACAAATTCTGGCCACCTGGCAGGACAAGAAGGACAAGAAGATGACCCCCGGCAAACCTGTATGTATACACTGGCAAACCTGTATGTATACACTGGCAAACCTGTATGTATACACCGGCAAACCTGTATGTAATACACGTGCCCTCCTCTCTCACCTTTTTGTTAATTTGTTTTCATATTTATTCTTAGTTTGTTAATTATGATTATTTTTAGTGTTGTTATTATTATTTTAATGTTTCTACCAGGCAGAAATTCTGACACCAGAATACAATTATTTTATTTTTATATTTATTATTGTTATTATTATTATGGTCGTTACAGCCAGAAACTCCCACGCCAGGAAAGCGAGGAAAGGGAGGTAATGACGACAAACCCAGCAAGAAGTTCAAGGACAGTAATGGAAAAAGTTCCAATGTCACACCACCGCCACCCAGTCGACCGAAGAAGTTGCCAGCAGTAATGTCTTCTTCTGTTGAATGTCCTTCACTGTCAACATGGTCAATAATCTCTCTGCTGAAGGCGGCTTAAGTTGGCAGGTCACATGCGAAATAGAACACTTTGATTGTATTCAGCAGAGAGAAGGTTACCGTATATCGTGGGGCATAGGCTCATACTGGGCTATAAGCCCAATCACCTTTTTGAGTAGAGTTCTGAGGGCCTATTCTGTGGTATAAACTCGGGGCCTTCTCTGCAACTATTTTTTTCCTTAAAAATAATAATCTAGGCCCTACACAAGAAATTTTACTCGTAAAACCGGAAGTAGGAAGTATAAACAAAAAAGTCTGTTTGGAATCATTCAGTGCACCCATTCATCTAGAGGGGTATCTCAAACCAACATCCAGATTACTGTTAGATAGGCTACAGTTCACAGATAATTAAATAGGAACTTCAAAGTAACATGTGTTCAATATAAGATTCTAATTTCTATGTTGTTTTAACATGCAATATTAAGCTGGCTAGTCCCATCAGTTTAATGGTTGTCTAAACAAGTTACACTACCCAAGTGACACCGTGTTTATAACAAATACTAAAACCATGGTACGTGTGATAAAACGTTAATTAAAAGCAATTAGCGATGTGCTATCTAAGCAACATTGTCACCCGCAGAGCTTTACACATGATACATTGTTGAATGGGGGTCACCAGGTCACATGACTGTTTCAGTCGATTGACCTCGCTAGCCGAGAAACAGTGCCTTTTCTGTCGCTGAGACTATTAACTGACTTGGTCCAGACCCGAAATTGAATAAATAAATATAAGCTGTTACATATTTCTTTATTGTGTTCATTGCTTATTTAGTTAATTACTTTTTAAGTCAATGATGGTCTTTGAGATGAAAGTCCGATCTACTCTCAACATCGGGAAACATTTGGGGACTTTCTGGGGTATAAGCTCAGCACCCTATTACCAACGATTGAATTAGTTGGGCCCCCAATACCTATACCCCACGATATACGGTAATTAAAAGTAATTTGGTCAAACTAAACCATTTGCTCATTAAATTGTATTGCTTTGCCATTCATAGGTGCATGTATTGTGGTATTAAACACGTTTAAATTCATTAATTCTTCACATTTTCATTTGCCAATCACTCATTAAAATCTTTCTCTCTGCAGCCGAAAAACCCGGAGTTTGACTTTGTGGACTCGCCGGCCGATCTGCCGAAGTTGCCGAAGAACGACGCGGTGAACCGCTTCTGGGTGTCGGTGGAGCCGTACTGCTCAGAGATCACCGCCGACGACCTCCGACTGCTGGAGGAGTTAATGAAGTCACATGACGACGAGTCCGAGTACTTCAAGATCCCCGCACTCGGCAAACACTACTCCGAGAAGTGGGCTGAGGAGGATATGAAGGAGGAGCAGCGCGATGGTAGGTGACTGGGTCCACATTCAGGGTTCCATGGGTTTCATGTGTAGGGTTCAGGGTTTCATGTGTAGAGTTCAGGGTTTCATGTGTAGGGTTCAGGGTTTCATGTGTAGGATCAGGGTTTCATGTGCTGGCAGCGATAGAAACTAACATTAAAACTTACTAGCTCAAGTAGTTACAAAAAATAACAAATGTTATGAATTCCTACTAGCCCTTGGGGTACCTTTAGCATTGGGGGAAGTGGACCGGGCTAGCAGGTTAGTGTTAATTTCTATCCCTGCTTCTCATCTGTAACCATGCCACTCTGTTCAGGTGTCAAGATGAATGACAAGAAGCGTAACTGCAACTCTAACTCCAACCACAACACTGTGCGTAGTCCAAGCGACACCGCCACACTGTTGAAGAAGGCTGAGGCAAAGTAAGCGGCCATTTTTTTAGAGTAAAATTGATGTTAATTGAGAATGGAAATTATATTGAATTGTGAATTTATATCAATAATTTCTTGCTTCCTAGTAACCTGGATGAATCTCCATTCGGTCACCTGACACAGAGACTGGTGGCCGCCCTGATCGAGGAGAACATCATGACGCCCATCGACGACAATATGGCCGACATCACTGGCGGGAAAGGTGAATTATTAATTAAATGGAATAAAATGGAAAGGGAAGGGAACTGAAATAAACTGAAATGAAAATATATGAAATTAAAATATATGAAATAAAAAAAATGAAAATATTAAATATATAATAAATGAATGAATAAAAGAAATAATGATTGAATTGAATAATAAATGTGTAAAATAATCAATCAATCAATTAGTGATGAATAAATGAACTGAACTGTAATAAATTAAATTAAATAATTAATGAAAATATTAAATATATAATAAATGAATGAATAAATAAAAGAAAGAAAGAATGAATTGAATAATAAATATAAAAATGAATGAATCAATCAATCAGTCAGTGATGAGTAAATAAATAAATCCCATTGGATGATAGTCACGAGCATTCTATTTCAAACTAATGTAGATTGTGTGTGAAGGGATTTGAGAATGTCACAAATTAAAACGCAATGTTTTCTGTTTCAGAGTCTGCTGAAGAGGCTCCGGCTATTTCTCCACGTATGTTGGCCAAGCAGCTGAACATTGTCAACCCTGCCCATCTGGAGAAGAGGATCAAACGAGAGCTGGAAGAACAAGGTGAGGCACCACAACAACTAGTTCGAGATTCCTCTAACGTTACCTGCTGAACATATGAGACTTTTTATATATGTATATCCAGGGTAACGTTAGCGGGCATAGACTTGGACAACCAGGGAAGAATATTTCAATTTACCGTTTTTCATCAAAAATAGATTTTTTACCATACATAAACTGACGCAAAACGCTCATATATTTCCAATTTGAGCGGATAGGCCTAAATCATTATGGTCTTGCCCTTTAAATTAGTTATGTTTTTAAATTAAGTTGAATTTGAATTTTAAAAAGTTTTTGCATTTTAATTTATTAAATTTGGCTTTAACTTTATTGACAAAGATGCCACTGTATGGTTAAATCAAATGTTGGTGTCTGTTATTAGTATTATTTTTATTATTATTAATGTAAATGAAAATTCCACATACACTAGTACTGTTAACTTAAGTTCTGCCTATCAGGCATTCCATAGAACTCCAGCCAGCCATGTCCTCTCAAGGTCAAATGGTCCTAAAAATGTCCTACCACATTGCAGGCCTCATCGAGATGGAGGAGAAAGTAGAGGACAACCCCGACGACGAGATACTGACGGAACTGCGACGGAAGCAGATGGAATTGAAGGCCATGAGCCAGCGGAATGTGATGACCACACGAAACCTGTACAAGCAGGCCAAGGCAGAGATGGCCAAACAGGATATGAGGAAGAAGCTGACCAACGCTGATGCCGAGGTTTGTAGGGAATACGTCGTTGTGTTTCCGGGGTTTGTACGGGGTGGTTGTGCGGTTATAATAAAACAATAATTTGCTTCTTTTTTTTTTAAATTTTACTTTTTGAATTGCGGGTTTAAAGTCGCCTTCTAGATTCTTTCACTAATATCACGACTTGTCAGTTGTGGCAGGAGGAAACCCGCGACATCCGTAGCGCTGAATTTTTCAGTAAACCTGCGAGCAACGGCTGGTACTGACAGATCAAGTATCATATCTGTATTGCCACTCTACAGACATTGCATCCTATCAATATTGCGTCAGAAATGTAACTTTTGCGAAAATTGATACCTGGCCCAGCACTGCGCTACCACCCCACTCTTTTTATGCTTGTAGGTAATGGAGGCGTACAGGAAGATCCAAGCGGCCAAGCAGAAGAAGAAGACGCCTACGAAGAAGGAGAAGGACACAGCGTACAAAACGCTGAAGGAAAGAGAGAGTATAATGAAAGCCCTGGAAGTGTGACGCTGTCCAGAAGCTGTCAGACTTTAACTTCTGCGACATTTCCTTCGCCCTAGTGAGAAATCGTCTCCGTGCAGAGAAAAACATCCCAGCTTCCTGTTTTGAAAAATGAGATTTTTTTTTCAACAAGTGCTGTTGTTATCTATGTGGCAATCAGGTGGGAATATTCAGGTGGATGTTGCTAGTGCCTAACACACAGCAGTGATAATAACACAGAATTCTTTTAGCGTTTAAGATGAAAAAAACAAAAACAGAAACTTGGTGGTTGTAATTTTTGAGTACACATACGGTAATATATTTTCAATACAATGTGGTCTCAATTATTGAAGTTCCATTACTGTAGAAGTGAGAATGGGTACCCGAAATGACAAGATGGACATGTGAAAGATAACCTTGTAGCTCCTTGAATGGCAGCTTGGGTTGTATACTTCCCAGGGAGTTGAGAAAGAATCGAATACATATAATATACGTATTATTAACTAGGTAATGATGTAGCACTATGAGCAATAGTATTAAGTGACTTTGTGGGACATTTAGAATGAGGTCACTCTTGCATTTTGGATTATACATACATGGGATGGCTAACTTATTGTTCAACTATTTCCCTGGAATCGTCATACGGTCGTGCAAATGTATGAAAGATTCCTGCAGCGACGTCAAACTCCATAATCACTCATTCACTCACTCACTCGTGATACGTGTCACAACTGTTTTTTTCAGTCATCAATTTTGTTTTTCAAACATTGCAAGAGGCTACGATGTATTACTGAATGGTTGAAAGTACATTCATTTTTAATTTATGGTACGAAAGTTTGGTTAATACAGATGCGATGACAGAAATGTAAGTGTTTCAGTGTTTGCTGTAGCTTGTTATTTGTATATGCATGTATCAGTTAAGTCTGAATAAATGTCTCGAAAATAATGTAGGTTGTTCGTTCTCTTTTATTGCCATATTTAAACTTCCAAGTAATTAAAGTGACTCGTACACCGGAATCAAACTTACTTTGATTGATTCCTTTCAAATGACCTCCTATCGATAAATAAGCTCATTTTCCGGGCAGTCAGTTTAGCCTGTTAGGTTAAACAGAACAATGCAATGTTGACATGTGACTTCATCCAATCCGTGCAGAGAAACCTGTGCGATCCATGCAGAGAAGCCCGTGATGATAAGGCCTTGCCAATTTCAAAACAAACCATTGTTTACATTTGTCAAGTAAAATAGCGTATTTCGATGGGTTTTTGTGCATTTTCATCCCTGAAAGTGCATTTTCTTGCAAATATTGCCCTATATATTACATATGACCAATAATAAAAATGGGCATAGGTAAAATCCCCTATGTGTATGAGTCTCTGAAACCATGTTATGCTTAGAGCCAAAGGCCTCGAACTTAAATCCTGTCTTGGTAGTACCCTAGTATCAATATTAGCGAAACTTGCCCCAAAAGTTCTCAATTACTACTATTGATCCTGTGAAAGTGTACATCAACAGTAGGTCTCCAGAGAATGGGAGTACATTCACAACAAAACCATCATACAATATTAATATTGTTTATTAAAATATGACTTGTATTCCTACATGCACAAACCTTGCACGTGACTTTGTAATACTATACATGATCTTCAGGAGTATAAAAAAAATGGTGATTAAATATATCTGTATATTTTTATATAAATATGGACTATCACATGACTTGGATGACACTGTAAATAAGCAGTAAAATATAATCATAGAAATATAGTTAACATTGATGTTAATACTGATGGAATACAAAAGGAAAGTGAAGATGAAAACCATAGCATTCGCATGCAAAATACTGGAAGCATATTACATTTCTAATACTGACCATTGTAAGCAGGGTATGAAACTCCAGCAATTTCACTGCCAGACATGAGGACTGGTAAGTCTGAGAAGTTACTTGTCCTCATACATGTTGGCCAGTGATCGATGATAAACATCTTGGAAAAACAAACAAAAAGTAACACGACATGCGGGCGTGCAAGGATAAAATGTTACCAGTCCTCGCTGAAAATAACGCGTCGTGGGCGGGCTCGATTTCGAACACTGCTGTAAGATAATAGTGGAAGAACACTGAATACTTCCTATATTTTCATCAACAGATTAGGCCATAGAAAGTTAACCCTCTACATGCTGGTGGCAACCGGAGATGCCCTAAAGTGCAGTGTCTATGCCTAGCATGGAGTGTTACTTAATACTTTGTTTCTCATGCCTATCTGAACCACTTGCAAAATTCCATCTATCTTCAATTTCTAAATTTAAAAATGAAAATAGTGAACAAAATTTATTAATAATAAATGTTCATAATTCTTAAATAAAAATACAAATATAATTCTGCATGATGATATAAGTATGCTCAGATAAATGATTGATACTTTTTATGTGGCTTAAGAAATAATAATTTATGGGAATATTATTGTGAGCAAAAACACTTTTAATTGATGAACACGGAAAATGGTGATTTTCACAGTCTCTTGTTAGTGGATAAAAAAAGTCTCGTTGTCTATTTTGTTAATATTTTGTACAAAATATTACAAAAATGTAAATATATATGTATATATAAACATTTTTTAGATGCATATGTCTGCAAATTTATGAAATATATGTACATCATTATAAGAAAAATATTAGATGAATTTCAGATAATTATCTCCCTACATGACCATCAGGGTAGACACATTTCTTTCAGAGTTAATGACAGATTTAGCTTCCCTATTACAAAGATACATCACTTTCAACTAACATCAAATTAGCTATGGACAACATTGTGAACGAGTCCCCACATCATTCTCACAAAAGTACGACAAATCTGCTAGCGACCGAAGGACAATCGGCAACTACAGGTGGTAGTTATACACAATTTTGTCAATGTATTCAGATATTGCATCACAATATTACCCGTGAATGTGTACATCAATCCCAGGCATGACATGAACTGAAATTTGTGTCAATTCTTACTAATCCAGGCCACGTGGTTACAAAACTTATTTTGAAGGTTGCTTTCATGCTCCTCGCAAAGTGGGGGTAGCGTGAAATTATAAGAGAACAACAAGTTTAGTAACCTTGGGTGACAGATTACGTCGCGATAAAAAAAAAGGTAATAATTAACGATATTCAACGATAGACATGGGTAATTAGTTCTGGAGAGTCGAACAAATCGTCTGTCTGTCTTCTTTCCTCGATCCGAGGAACTTTGGACCAATCAAAACTGGTGTATATTGCGATGGACTTCTTCAGTCTGCGGACATTGACGGCTTCTTCTGGGTCTTCAAACGGTTGACTGCGGAAACAAGGGAAATAATTTTGTTAAGTAACTTTGTTTATGGTTTAGTCAATTATTACAGTGTTGTGTTGTCATGATTTATTAACCATACCATATACCGGGAAACTTCCATGGGAGGTTATTTTCGTGGTATGCAAGGGTAACACAGTGACCTTGAATTAGTTTAGCATTGAAAGTTATCCAATTCCGACCGGTTCAACCAGGATTGAGAAAAACAAGTTGTTACTATAACTAGCTAGTCTATCTCAAATT
This sequence comes from Lepetodrilus fucensis, assembly GCA_032361325.1. Lineage (NCBI taxonomy): Eukaryota > Metazoa > Mollusca > Gastropoda > Lepetellida > Lepetodrilidae > Lepetodrilus > Lepetodrilus fucensis. Next base: position 13,907 of record JAUTBV010094573.1, read on the forward strand.
TTGCTTGCATGTGACTAAGCATGATGTAAATATCTAGTTAGGACATGCGCAGTTGTGTGGAAGTACAATATATAACAACTGTACATTATAAATGCATGAACAATGACATTTCGATAGCATAACTGAGACACTGGCTAAGACTTGCAAATTGCATTCATCCTGTCATAAATAGGGACACAAAGGATAAAGGATAATGGCAATCAGTGTCACCCACCTCAGTATACCACAATGAAGGGATCAATCTGTTAACGTAATTGCACCTTATCGCCACGGCCAATTGGATTACGACGGCAAGGTATCACATGTACCCTAAATATTTAATTAGTAGAAGTTATACTAGATAGTTGTAAATTTTGTTAATACAAAAACAGGACAACCTCGAAAACAAGAATCCTCGAAACCCCTTTGTATCTCCGACCACGAAAAAAACGCACCTCGAAAGTTTTCCGGTATACAGTATACTAGCTGCCAGACAAAAGACATTGAGTATAATAACAAAGCTCTGATTTCATATCTCACTCAAAGGTCCCAGTGGGCCCGGCATCAATGTTCGCGAAAGTTACATTTCTGATGCGATATTGATAGGATGTTCTATCTGTAGAGTGGCAATGCAGTTATCATCTTTGGTCTGTCAGATCCAGCTGGTGCTCACAGGTTTACTGCAACATTAAGCACTACGGATGTTGCAGGTTTCCTCCTGCCCTAAACTGACAAGTCGTGATATTAGTGAAAAACTCTAGAGAGTGACTCTAAACACAAATTTAAAAAGACGAAAGAAAGACTGGGAGGGATAACTGAAACTGAGCATGTCAAATGCATATAACAAATAATTGTTACTTACCAGTCTCTTAAGAAATTATTGCCAATGTCTCCAGGGTCTGCAACACAAAACAGCATCATGACTGGTTACAAATCACTTTTGGCGATAAATATTATATGGACAAAAATAAAAATATTAGCATTCAAACAAGGTTGGCCTATTATTACAAGATGTATCAAATGCGTCCCTTGAAACAATTTAAGTTTGTAGCTTTCTAAATACATCTAGAAAAGTCGTTTAATTTCTGGAATAAATTATGTTTTAAATTACGTTTACTATAAATGTGTTTGGCTGTGGTGTGTGTGTGTGTGTGTGTGTGTGTGTGTGTGTTGAGGGGGGGGTTTCTTACCGGTGCGAAGGGGGGGTCGGTTTTCTCTGTGAAAGGAGTCTTTCATCGGCGGACCCTCGATTTGTCGTCCAAATGCAATAGTCTGGTGAATCTTCTCTTTATCCTGATCATGAATCTTTTTGGCTTTAACACGTTCTGACTTCAAGACCTCTGATAAAACAAGATTTTAAAGAATGACATAATAGATTATTATATTAAACACAAGAATGTCTATTTTATAAGCATACAATTTTGAATTGGTTTTGAACTGGATTCCATCTAATGAAACTGAGTTAAATCTGCTTTTAATACAGAGTGTAAGTAGATACAAGATTAATTTATGTCACATAAACTGGTAAAACATCTAAATGCGTACAAATCCACTGTGACGTTACAAACAAAAGTCACGATCCAGATGTATTTCACCTGTCACTGGAAATAACACCAGACAAGACTTAAGCCTCCAAGATTAGTTAACCCTTCACCAGCTGGAGTCAGCCAGGGATACTTCCTGAAGCACTGGTTGTAATTAACCCTATCCCTGCTGCATTAGGCACATGTACAACACTTTAGGTCATTTCTGGTTGCCTTTTGCATGGAGAGGGTTAATCTAGCTAGGAGAAATATTGTTTTTGATTTATTGATTTACGTCACTGCAGGAATATTTCACAAATAAGAAGGTGATGATGATTTCTTAAAGCTAATGATATTTATGTTATGGAAAACAAAATACCAGATACCTTTACGGTCTAGCAGATCTACTGATGGCATAGAATTCACAACAAAGAGCCTGTATCCACTTTCTTGTGCCACAGGGTTGTCGAACAAATCTTGAAATAAAGAAAAAATAAGTAATAGTGAATTTGGCTTTAAAGGCATAATATCACAGATTAAGTTGTTGTTTTAAACTGAACTCGAGTTCAAAATGCAAAGTACATGCACTTATCATACATTTACTGGTAATCACTTTTGTACCTCCAATTATCTTTTTACTGCTGTAGGATAGGTTAAAAGTTCCATTGCAGTTTACACTTGCTCATCCTGTATAACCCAAATAAAATACTGTAAATTTCCTCTGGTTTTCTGACAAAGGGGGATAACTAAGGATTGAAGATGGTCAAAGTAACCTTTCACGACCACTGGCACAAATAAGGGAATGTCGATATAATTAATAACTAGTAATATAAATATTAAAATATTAATAACTAATGAGACATGTGGAATAAGTAAGTTGTATAATGTAGTCAAAACAAATGTATTTATTTTCAGGTAAAACCATGCTAGACCACTACATAGATCAACCACCTATGATAGTATGGCTTTAATGGTCATTTTACTTGAAACTTACTATACATTTGACTGTTGCTTTATCCATCCAGCTACTTATTTATCAAGTCTCACAATAGCTCAAATTTAGTCTCTAAAATGTCAGTAAAAAGATGATCAATATCAATGTAAATACAGAATGTGTGGAGCATCACAACTTGATAACCAATCCTCATTTATTTTCTTTTGAATAAAAATATGTCTAAACCAAATACAGAATGTGTGAATAAATATCACGATGATTATCAGAATAAAAAAAAATTAATAAAAAAAATGTGGGATAAATAATCTGATATGAAAAAAATATTTTTTTAATACAATTCATATGGATGATGCCATTAACATTTTCACTTACTGAGAGTTTTGAGAGACTGCATTTTCTTCAACTCCGCTAGGACCCGCTCCAACTTGGTCAGCTGATTGTTGTGAAGAAAGAGAACTCTCAGACACGTCAAGTGTTGCATCGTTCCTGTGACGTCCACGATGCTGTTGTCATGGAGATATAGCTCAGCCAGCTGGTAATTATTTGTCATGCAGGCAACTCTCCGTAGCTATGGGAACAAATGTTGGTAGCATTGAAATGGATTCGATCGATCGTTTTACTTTATGTCGCTAGCGCTGTGAGAATATTTTACCAATGGCATGCAGGAAGTTCTCCAAAACTATGAACAAAATTAATTTGATTGATGAATGTATTGTTTTAATGTCTGTCTGTCTGCATGATATTGCTTTTATTGGTCAATTTATTGCTTCATGTCACTGTGGAAATATTTCACCGACGGGTATGAAATTAAATATGGTGTGTATCAAATAAAAAGCATTGTGATTAATACTGTTGAAACATGCAACATCTTTACTGTTGAATGTTGCAGTAAACCTTTGAGCACCAGCTAATAATGGCAGGAGGGGGGGGGGGGGGGTGGTGGTAGTGCCGTGGTAGAATGTTGGACTTCGGAGCTAAAGGGTCCATGTTCTAATCCCACTCCGGGGGGCCGGGTATCAATGTTCATGAAAGT
>JAUTBV010094584.1:0-17396 GCA_032361325.1 Lepetodrilus fucensis
TTGCCAAGTTCTCCCAGGATTTCATTGTAACTTCCCGTACTAAAATTGAGTTATTCATCAAACTAGCATGCGTGTTAGCCATTTTTAATATTTGTATTTTAATGATAGTTCCGGAAATTTAACTGTTATGGTACAATAGAAATTATTTCACTTATTTTAAGTGTTTCTGGCTATGCAGGAGCCAAATGGCTCCTTGGGGCCTGTAATAAATTAAATTAATTATTTTAATGGTAATGAAATTTAATTGATGTTATTAGTACCGGTAATCTGTATATATTTTTCACCAGTGGTGTAACATATCAGACATTCATCGATTCCATACCATTTAGTATATTTACACAATTTTGCCATGCTCAATATACGCACATTAATTGTTCTCATTATTAATCCTATGCATGCTATTCCTAATTCTGACCATAACAGACTTTGTGTTAATGTTTTTACAATGAACAATCAAATATCTTCTCTCTTTTTTTTCCAAATTATAAATTCGTCATCATGTGATCAGGTTCTGTCCTTGGAGCTCGGCATCAATGTTCGCAGAAGTTACCTTTATGACACAATATTGATAAGATGCACTGACTGTACTGTGGCAATGCAGTTGTGAACCTTGGTCTGTCAGTACCAGCCAATGCTCACAGGTTTACTGCAACATTCAGCGTTACGGATGTTAAACTTTATTTAAATAACAGTAAATGAAAATGCATGTGGATGAAACATTCCCAAAGGTGCTTAAAGTTTTTAAATCTCATCACAATCAACTTTTTTTTTCTTTTTTTTTAAATTTAAATTAAATGTATTTTATTTTATTTCTATTTGGTGGTATGTTTTTGCAGGTGCTACTGAGAGCGAAGGATCAGGAGCTGAAGAAACTGGAGGTGGCGCTGAAGAATGAAGCACACCTCAGACAGGAGCTAGAACTAGACTTACAGGAAAAGGCCACAGAAATTGACAAGAAGGGTAAAACTAGCCTTAAATTGGACCAAGACGACAGCTTGTCGAATTTTAAAATTATCAAGGATTAAACATTCCTGTCGTGACGTAAAACGATAACTGATTAACTCACTCAATCGTGCATCGAGGATATTGAAAAGTTTCATAATCTGTATTCGATCATAATTTTAAAAAATGCATGGTTTTCATGCTTGCATTTTATTTTAGCCAGCATGCTCAAATATAAATTTGTCACATATTCGTGAAAGATTCCCGTTGTGACATAAAACAATCGTTCACTCCCTCATAATCTCTGGGCCAGGATAGTTCTATTGATGTACAGGATAGTTTTCATGGTGTACAGGATAGGTTTCATGGTGTACAGGATAGTTTTCATGGTATACAGGATAGTTTTCATGATGTACAGGATAGTTTTCATGATGTACAGGATAGTTTTCATGGTGTACACGATAGGTTTCATGGTGTACAGGATAGTTTTCATGGTGTACAGGATAGGTTTCATGGTGTACAGGATAGGTTTCATGGTGTACAGGATAGTTTTCATGGTGTACACGATAGTTTTCATGGTGTACACGATAGTTTTCATGGTGTACACGATAGGTTTCATGGTGTACACGATAGTTTTTATCTTTTCGACCCGGCAGAGAGCAAGAACAAGGATCTGCAGAAACAGCTTCAGGAGATGAGGAAGTTGAGAGACAACCTGGACGAGCTGGACGCCCTGAGGAGCGACAACGACCACTTACAGAAGGAGATGGAGAGGTAGGTGCCAATACAAAAACCTACGAAGACAGAGAATAACCCACTCGATACGAGTGATTCCGAAAAATATGTTCACAGTTCAGGGCCCAGTTGTATGAAACGCTAATGGTCCATTAACGTGTCATTAAACCTCCATTAATTAATGTGACGTTACGTTAGCATTGAAAGTCAATGCAGGAATAACGGCTAATGACGTCATTTCTTACAACTTGGCCCAGAGCTTACAGCGAGGAACTTTGAACATTAATTTCACGCTGTAAGCTCTGGGCCAAGTTGTGAATCACTCATATCGAGTAGGTTATTCTAATTGTTCAAAATTATAATTTTTCAGAAATTCGGACAGGCTTACAATAACAGATATTACAAAGCAAAAACAATGACAAATACATCCTCTAAGATTCAGACATAGTGACTTCTTAACCCTCTCCCTGCTGAAGGCGAGTTAAGTTGCCCAATCACATGCAGAAATAGAACACTTTGATTTTATTCAGCAGGGAGAAGGTTAAACATACGCTATTCGTTCCGACACAAGTTTCAAATCAAATCTTAAACATACGCTATTCGTTCCGACACAAGTTTCAAATCAAATCTTAAACATACGCTATTCATTTCGACACAAGTTTCAAATCAAATCTTAAACATACGCTATTCATTCCGACACAAGTTTCAAATCAAATCTTAAACATACGCTATTTGTTCCGACACAAGTTTCAAATCAAATCTTAAACATACGCTATTCGTTCCGACACAAGTTTCAAATCAAATCTGAAGATGAAGCAATATATGTGTGAGCAGCACAGACAATGTGTTCGAGATTGATGTCCGTATGTTTTGACCTGCAGGTACAAGGGCAAACTGGAGCAGATGTCTGACCTCAGATCTCAGTGCTCCTACCAGGACATAGAGATGAAGTCAATCATGGAGGAGAACAAGAAATTTAAGAATGAAGTAAGCTTATGTTGAGGTCTTATTAATAATAATTTGCGAAAGTTACCTTTCTTATGCGATATTGATATCATGCCCTGGCTGTCTGTACCGATGCAATGCAGTTATCATCTTTGGTCTGTCGGTACCATCGTCGCAAATGGGTGAAAGATACCATTACCAGCCGTTGTTCGTGGGCTTGGTCTGTCAGTACCAGCCAGTGCTCGCAGGTTTACTGCAACATTCAACTCTACAGATGTTGCAGGTTTACTCCTGCCGTAAGCTGACAAGTTGTGATAATATATCAATGAAAGAATCTTGAAAGCAGCCCGATTGGCAATTCAAATTAACTGAAAATATATTTTTATTTTTACATTTAACTTCCATGTTACTCATGGAATGATCTCCCTTGATTGTGAATGATCTCCCTTGATTGTGTGAATGATCTCCCTTTGTGGTCCTTCCAGCTGCGGACTCTGGAGGTGATCAAGGCGGGGAACGAGGACTACCGCGTGCGGAACCACCGGCTGTCGCTGCGCGTGGACGAGCTGGAGAAGCAGGTGGCGCAGAGGGACGAGGCGGTGTGCAGCATGGAGGCCGAGCATCTGGCTCTGCAGCAACACCTGGAGCAGTCCAGGCAGATCATAGCCTGCCAGAAGACCGACCTGGAGGAGGTGCTAGCAGGTACACGGCATAGTCATCCTCTCTCTGTCTCTCTCTGTCTCTGTCTCTGTCTCTGTCTCTGTCTCTGTCTCTGTCTCTGTCTCTCTCTCTCTGTCTCTCTCTCTGTCTGTCTGTGTCTCTCTCTCTCTCTCTCTCAGTCTCTCTCTCTCTGTCTCTATCTCTGTCTCTCTCTCTCTGTCTCTGTCTCTCTCTGTCTCTCTCTCTCTCTCTCTGTCTCTCTCTCTCTCTGTCTCTCTGTCTCTCTCTCTCTCTCTCTCTGTCTCTCTCTCTGTCTCTCTCTCTGTCTCTCTCTCTCTCTCTCTCTCTCTCAGTCAGTGTATTTTGTGTGATATAATTAATTTGAACATGGATGCTATAGTAAACATAACAGTGCACTGACATGTTGTTTGGTGTGGTTGTCAGACAATGGATTTTCGCGTTCGATTAGCTTTCTCAATATCTTGAGCATTTTATACCAGTGGATTAATTATTTTTGTTCTTATGCATTGGTGAATCTGCTGCATTATCATAGATACATTATATTACACTTTTATTTTTATTATTATTATTATTATTATTATTATTATTCTCGTCTGCCAGCTCCGTCGATCGGAGAGTCCATGTCTGTGGTTGCGGACAAGCGGATCCTGGATCTGGAAGCGGAGCTGCTCCGTCTAGAGGAGGGTACAGTGTCCAAGGACTGCCACAACACCACACTGTCGCAGATGGAAGAGATTGCGAGCACCAGGGACGCATTTGAGGTGAGGAGTCTGTTGTATTGAAGCATAGGTGTGGGTAGTAGCGCAATGGTGGTGGTGCAGTGGTAGAACATTTGGACAACTGTTTCTGGTTCAAATCCCGCCCAGAGAGTCCTGCTGGTTACATTTTCGATGAGATCATGATTGGACGCGCCGTCTTTACTGTGGCTATGCAGATATCATCCTTGATCCGTCGATCACAACCGGTGCTCACAGGTTTACTGCAACAGTCAGCACTACTGGTGTTGCTGGTTTCCTCCTGCCCTAAACTGACAAGTCGTGATATAGGTGAAAGAATCTTGAAAATAGGTTTACGCCTCAAAATAGAATTTATAATATATTTGTGTATATATTTCAGTATATCTCTTATTACAGCATCATTTTTAAAGCTATCAGTATGTTTTAAACATGAATGGGTTTAATTTATCTATTCGACGGTGATCATAATATTACATAGAAATTCATAAAATAATAAGGGAGCCCCTCCATGGGCCCAATGTTAATGGTGGTCAAATCTGTAATAAATTTGCAGTGGGATCCAATAGATGCCTTTAATATTGCAGATTTTCAAATGACCCCCAAGGAACCGCTGTAATTCGAACACTGCATATTGATCAAAATTTGATCATATGAATGCATTTTTTCAACAGCAAAACTACCTGACGGCACGGTCCAACCTGCTGGCGGCCGAGGATCAGATCAAGGAGCTACAGTGCCACCTGGAGAAGTCCGAGACTCACGTATGTCAGCTGACCGAGTCGCGCCGAGACCTCCAGACGCAGATCCGCGACCAGGCCGAGACCCTGGCACAGACGCAGGCCGAGGTCCAGAAACTGTCCACGCTCAGAGACAGCAACCAGGAGAAGATGGCCGGCCAGGAGATAGACCTCAACAAGAGCAGGACCGACCTCAGTCTGGCTAAAACTGTACGGCCATTTCTGTTGTCTTCCTTCTATCAGTAATGTCATTTCCATCGCAGCGACGTTAAACTCCATATTAAAGTTACCTTTCTGATGCTGTATTGATGATACACTGTCGTGTACTGTGGCAATACAGTTATAGTCCTTGGGCTGTCCGTATTGAGCCGGTACTCGCAGGTTTACTGCAACATTCAGCGCTATGGGTGTTTGGGTCTCCTCTTCTCTCTTCCAGTCCTAAAACTGACAAGCTGACAAGTGAAAGATTCTTGAAAGCGGTTCTAATCACCAATTCAAAAATGATAATGAAATAATAATTTTATTAATATTTTTAATAAAAACTTTTATTAAAAGTTTTAAAGTTAGTTTTGTTCGCTGTATTATACAGTAGACCTCGCATATACCAGCCTCGGATAAACCGGACACTCGCATATAACGGACTGAATCTGAAGTCCCTGTCCTGTCTAACGCTAATTACGGCATATGCATATAACGGACTTCGCATATTACAGACAAAAATAGACAGTCCCAATGAGTACGTTATATGCGAGGTCTACTGTATTAGTATTGCAATTATTATTACATGTATTTTTTAAATTGTTTTTCCAGGAAGTCCGTGCCCGCACGGAGGAGTGTTCACATCTCCAGGAGACTCTGGCCAGACATCGCGGTAAGGAGGCGGAGCTGGAGGCGAAGGTCCGCTGTCAGGACTCGCAGTCCCAGGACATCCTCCACCAGCACCAACTGGAGCTGTCCGGTCTCCAGCGGCAAGTCAACGACCTGGAGCAGAAAGTCTGCTACCTGTCATCCCGCAACTCTGAGCTCGCCACGCAACACGAACATGCCTTGGAGGAGAAGACAGAGGAGTTGAAGAGAAGTACGTGCGTGCTGGAGGAAGAGAAGGTCAAGGTCGTCTGTGAGTTGGAAAGCCGGATAAACAAGAAGGCCGAGGAAGTGGAGAATCTGAGCCAGAAGTTATCCGAGGAGAAGTCCGCGTACGAAGAGTTCCGCGCGAGATCGGCCGACGTGGTCGAGAAACTGCAATTTGAAAAGGAAGAACTGCAGGAGAAAGGAGAACGTTTCGTGGAGGAACATCGCCACCTGGTGGCAGAGAAAGACGTTATTTTGTCCGAAGTTATGAAGCAGTTGGAGGAGGCGACGGTCGGGCTCAGCGAGAAGGAAGCGGAAGTGTCCAGTCTAGTCTGTCAAGTTTCAAGCCTCACGGAACAAGTACAGCAACAGTGGAGCGTGTTGGAAGAAAGGAATGGCGTCATCTCTGAGCTGACGTCCAAGGTAGAAATTCTGACGAACGATATTCATAATTGCAACGGAGTGTTGGTCGAGAAGGAAAGCAAGATTACCGAACTAAGTCAGGTGGTGGAATCTCTGTCGGTGACGGTCCGCACACAAGAGAGTGTCATCGCGGAGACCGAGACAATGCTGTCCGAGACACGGACACAGCTGCAAGTGTTGGTTGGCGAGAATGAGCAGCACAGACGGACCCTCGCTGAGAAGGAGTCCGCCATTGCTAGTCTCACGCAGAGAGTTGAAAATATGACGAGTGACAATGACGAGCTCTCGCGTGGCCTCGCCGAGAAGACCGCCTCTGTGGAACAGTTGACCGCTAGCATCAGAAACCTGGAGCAGAGTTTGTCGGTGGCGGAGCAGAAGGTGAACGCGCTCCGTGAGGAGGTGCAGACACGTCAGGGAGATCTGAACGAGAGGGAGGAGGAGGTCTGTCAGTTGAGGACTGACCTGGAGTCGCGGAAACTCGAGCGACAAATCGGCGAGGATAACTATCAAGAGGAGCTGAAGCATGTGGAAGGAGAGAATTCGGACCTTCTGTCACAGCTGACGTCGGGCAGAGAGTCACACGAGGAAATGGTGCGAGAACTGAAAGAAGAGTTGAAGGCAAGCAAGGAATCCCAGGAGCTGGTCGTGGCCGGTCTCAACCAGGAGCTACGGCGCCGGGAAGAGGAGCGCGACACCATGAGGCGGGAGGCCGACGTTCGAACCCAGGACCTCCTGAAACAGCTGGAGGATGTGGCCTCCCTCAAGGACGGCGAGACTCGGGACTTCCTCCAGAAGGAGCTGGAACTGCAGCGGGACCTGTCCGAGTACAGGACCATCACGGAGGACCTCAAGGACAATCTGAAGAAGGAGGTGGAGCGGGAGAGGGACATGCAGGCGTGCATCTCCAGGCTGGAGGCCTCCGTGGACCAGGTCACGTCTCACCGGGAGGCCGAGCACGGCGCCTCCAAGGTCAGAGAGGAAGGTCTGTACGCCCAGATCACCATGCTGGAGGGCAGCGTGGGCAGCCTGGAGGGACAGCTGAAGCAGGTGAGCGCGGATCACGCCAGTCAGGAGAAGGAGATGATGGAACAGCTGCAGCAGCTGCGCAGGGAGGTGGAGACCGAGAGCGACACCATGTCCGCGATGTCCTCCGAGATCCAGACTCTCAACCAGTGCCTCCGCGCCAAGGAGGCCGCGGTCGAGGTACTCCAGAAGAAGTCGGAGTCGCTGGAGGAACAGGTGCAGAACGCCTCTCGGGACCAGACCTCCTCCGCGGAGACTCACATAGCGGAGGTGCAGCAACGGGAGGAACTGTGCGAGAGTCTCAAGCAGCAGATGTCGTATCGGGAGAAGACGATCGAGGCTCTGGAGGTGAATCTGGCCGAGAAACAGAAGTTGATCGAGAGCATGAGAGCGGAACAGGAAGAGACCGTGTCGGGCCTGAAGGCCGACAAGGAGGAGGAGCTGGCTCTGCTCCAGAACACGTTCGAGGGGAAGATTGCGGTCCTGTCGTCCTCGCACAGCGCTGGCGACAAGAAGCTGAGGAAGAGCGTCCAGGAGGAAAAGGCCATGCTGATCGCCAACCACGAGGCGCAGATCTCAGCCGCCACCCAGGCAGTCATGGCCACGAAGGAGAACGTGGAGTTGTTCCGGGAGCGGCAGGCCCAGTACGAGGACTCCATCAAGGAGCTGAAGGAGCAGCAGACGGCGTCCGCCGAGGAGTCCCGAACCAAGCTCGCCGACACGGACAACTACTGGACGCTGCAGCTGTCGGCGCTGCAGGAGGAGTTTGACGACGCCATGATCGAAGGGAAGGCCTTCTACGAGCAGCAGCTCAACGAGGCGCAGACAAAGCACGAGGACGACATGGTGGTCCTGATGGAGAAGCACGAGGGACAGCTGGTCTCCCAGAAGGCTGTGATCGAGGATGTCATCGACAATCTGAAGGCGTCATTGGACCGGCAGAAGGCGGACTTCGCCGAGAAGCTTGGACAGGCGGAGGAGGAGAGGGTCCGGACCGTAGCTGCCCTGGAGGATGACCACAAGACCAAGCTGTCCCACCTGCAGTCCTGTGTCAAGGAGATGGCCCACAGCCAGAAGGAGATGAAGCTAAGCCTGGAGGAGAACCAGGAGAAGACCAAGCACATCGAGACGTGTCTCACCACGCGGAACCGCGACCTGGAGGAGAAGATGGTCGAGGAGCAGGTCGCAAAGGAGGACGCCGTGGCCGAGGTCCAGCGGGAGTACGAGGTCCAGCTCGCCCGAGCGGCAGAGGAGCAGGCGAAGCTGGAGAAGCTGCTGGAGGCGACCGGGGCGGAGCTTGAGGTGCAGGTCCAACAGCTGCAGGAGCAGCTGGCTCAGCAGGAGGAGAAGCTGCAGCTGAAGGTGCAACAGCTGAAGGAGGACGCCCGGCGGGAGAAGGGAGAGGTGGAGTCGCGTGAGGCGAAGCTGAAAGAGGAGGTGTCCAGACTGGAGGCGGAGAAGTCCGGAATGGAGCTTGAGGCGACTGGACTGCGTGCGAGACTGGAGGAAGCGTCTGCTCTGGTACAGCGTGTCCAGAACGAGAAGGTGGGCTCGGAGAGGGCAGCGGCACGGTATAAGGAGGATCTGGATGCCGCAGAGATGGAGCTCGCTGGGCAGCTGGAGTCAGAGCGCCGCATATATGAGGAGCAGATGAGCTGTCTGAAGGCCGAGATTGATGGCTTGAAGGCAGAGTACACCACAACCAGGGTACGTACTGAGATCGCGTTACGAATCTGGCTCTTTATTAAAATTTAATTAGTAAAATTAAATAAAATGCTCAATAACTAAGCATTTTATTTAATTTTACTAAATAACTAGTGAACTAGTGAAAATGTAGGATTCTATGGACTCTTTATTAAAATTTATATTAGGTACTGCAAGTTTAACATAACCTTTAACATGTTTAAACAGAGTATTACTATTTCAGGAGTCGTTGAAACAGAATAACTCAGAAACTGTGGCCCGATATGAAGCGGAAATGATGAGTCTCAAACAGCAGGTTGGTGGCAGTGTTCGTAAAATCTTGGGCCCATGTTCTTGAAACTTCTTAGTGAGAAAATATCTCTTCAAAGGTTATGATAAGCAGAAAACCAGTTAGGGAAATTCTTAGGATTTACAAAGTTTCGAGAATACAGGTCCCATGATAATAAATATTAATAATATATTGTATTGGTTAATTTTCATTTACTTCTGGTTTAAGATGTCAATATTTCTATTTCGAGTGATGTTTAGTGAATATCTCATGCCATTATTGCTAGTATGTTGTTTGACATACCACTATTTCTAGTATTTCTGTTGACATACCACTATTTCTAATTCTTAGATTGACATACCACTATTTCCAGTATTTCTGTTAACATACCACTATTTCTAGTTCTTAGATTGATATACCACTATTTCCAGTATTTCTGTCGACATACCACTATTTCTAGTTCTTAGATTGACATACCACTATTTCCAGTATTTATGTTGACATACCACTATTTCTAGTTCTTAGATTGACATACCACTATTTGTGTGCAGCTTGCGGCAGTAGAAGAGGAGAAGCTGACGGCTGAGCGTGAGAACGAAGCACTGCTGGCACAACACGAGCGCAGACTGACCTCCAGCCGGCGTCAGACCAGCACCGACTTCCTGGCCGTCAGAATCGAGAGAGATCGCCTGCAGACTCAGGTGGACATCATGCAGGAGAAGAAGGTAGGTGTACGACATCGCACTATCAGGGAGTCAGTCACACTATATGCTTTAACTCTCTCTATGCTGGAGGCAACCACAGATGCTGTAGAGAGCTGTCAAAATGACAAGACAACATTACAACTTAAATTTGTTCCAGCTACTAGTAATTTCTTACCCTCTACAAGGCATTTTTACGAGTTATTTGCTTACACTTAGGGTGAACACTGCCCCATTTTGGAAACACTGGTAATATTTAAATTCATACACAATTTCAAAACAGCTATTTAAAAAATCCTAACTTTTGTTTGGTTTGCTTATATTTGTTTGTTTTATTTTATTATTTTTTATTATTATTATTATTATTAGTTGGATTTTTGTTGGTCTTTAATTATTATTTTAAAAGAATGTCTCCCTTATTATTACCTAATGTCACATTCCAAACGACGTTAAACTCCAAACGTTAAACTCACACTACAGGAGTCAATCTTTTTCTCTCTCTTTTATTATTATTATGTTTTCTTTGCTGGTTTTTAATTATTATTTTTAAGGGATCTCTGCATTATTTTTAATACCTAACGTCACATTCCCAGGAGTTAACGAACAGCAAGATGGCCGACCTGGCACAGGAGATCAACTGCTACACCAGCCGCTGCGAGCAGTTCGAGACCGAGTGCCACGAGATGGACCAGCGGCTGTCGGAGCTGACCGAGCGCGAAAGGTCGCTGAAGTCCGACCTGGAGAAGCAGCGGGCTTACAAGGGCAAGATGGAGGACCGGTGCAAGGAGCTGGTGCAGAAGCTCCAGACTCATCTGGAGCGAGAACAGAAGATGGTCCGCGAGCACGGCCGAGAACTCTCCATGGCCTCCGACCTCAATGCCAAGCTGCAGACACAGGTCGAGAGGGGCAACAGGAAGCTGGAGGACCTCGCCAGGAAAACAGAAAAGGCGAGTACATGTATTTATTTTTAAGTTCTCCCGTCTGTTTTTTTTTTGTTTTTTCCTGAAGAAATGTATTCATGAAATTAAGTAATTTTAGTCACTAAAACAAATTTTTATTTATCTTTATTTATTTATTGTACATATATATTGTATTATGTTGCCCGATTACATTAAAAAAAATTGCTTGCCCAAGCATACAGATAACAACCTTAATTATTTAGATTTCCAACAAACAAATTTAATGCAAATAAACATTCAATATACGATGTAGCTAAAAAAAACAAAAAAACATTATTTTCTTTTTTAATATTTTCTGAAAATAACTAATAATGTGTTTGTAGGTGGAGGCGGAGAGGAAGAAGTTAGCGGAGACGGTTCGGACGTACCAGGAGACGTACGCCAAGCACAAGGAGAGCATGGAGACGATGGCCACCGCCCTGCAGACTCAGAGGCATACAGCAGACAAGCATCGGCAGCGCGCGGAGAGGATGGAAAGCCAGGTCACGCAGATGCACGAAGAAAACGTCACCACCAAGTCTCTAGGTCAGCCTGTGTGGAGTGTGTTCGGGCGAAAACATTCCAAGCGATAATCAGAACGTTTAGTTATTTTATTTTTTTTAGCCTCAGGCAACTGGACCTGCCTGTCTTGCGGTGTGTCGGTGCTTATGATGAATTCCGCGAGAATTTTATTAATTAATTTTATTTATATTTTATTTATTTAGTTATTTTTATTTTATTATTTTATTTTATTATTTAACCTTCTTTGTGCATAAGGAAACTGGAGATGCCTTGGCTGTATGTTGACTTGTTATTATTAAATTTTTCTACTGACAACAGGAGTAACCATGGGGCTTCTCCTTTCTAGCTGTTCTGTCTGTACTTTCTGTCCGACGCATGCGCAGTTACCAAGGATCAACACCGCACAGTGTAACTGTGCATGCGTCA
The DNA here is from genome assembly GCA_032361325.1 of Lepetodrilus fucensis. Lineage (NCBI taxonomy): Eukaryota > Metazoa > Mollusca > Gastropoda > Lepetellida > Lepetodrilidae > Lepetodrilus > Lepetodrilus fucensis. Next base: position 11,854 of record JAUTBV010094584.1, read on the forward strand.
GACAGAAAGTACAGACAGAACAGCTAGAAAGGAGCAGCCCCTATGTATCGGCAGTGACGGTCATTACTCAGGTCATCAATTTATTTTGATTTTTTTTTCTTTTTTTTCTTTTTTTCATCAGTGGCTTTTGTGCTGGTTTGATCATCTAACTACTGCATGAGTTGACCTGGGATTGTGTTTGGCAGGATACTGAAAATGCAACTTTTGAAAGTTTTGGACATTTCTGAATACCAGTTTTTAGCTATTAGCTTATGTGTGTCAGGATTTAGATCTGCTTTTCATTTATTTTGCACCCGGCTTGTCAGTTTAAATTTGTGAGTTTATGGCAAGAGGAAATCTGCAACACTTGTAAGTGCAGTAAACCTGCTGGCACAAGCTGGTAGTGTGACGAACATATGACGATAACCCCAGTGCATCATCTTTATCGTGAACACATCTCAAAGATGCCATCTGTGGACATTGATGTCTGGGTCCCTTTGAGCGAATTCGAACTCGGTTCCTTTGGCTCATACAACCCACGATCAAGCAAGTTGCATGCTACCACCTATTAGCATTATAGCTGGGAATCCTGACTCTGGGGGGGGTCGGCCCTCTTCAAGTAAGTTTAATATTCTCCATGCTAACACATTCAACTTGGGTTACAGGTTTCTTCCTGCCGTAAGACTTATTATTATATTTTATTTTTTTAATATATCTTTTTTAATTATTTTTATTTTTTCTCACATTTTTTACTTTTTGATTTATTATATTTTTATTTTATTTTTTATTTCATGTATTAAGTTAATTTTATATTTTTAATTTTTATCTTGAAACAAAAACAAGTCTTGAATATCCAGGTTTTCTTTATTGCAGCCATGAAGGTTCGCACCCTTGAGACGCAGCTAGCGTTTGCCGACCGCCAGGTGCGTGAGTACCGACACCAGTTGGACCAGGCGGGGACAGCATTACTCGGAGACACTAACGCCTTCCAGAGACACATGGAGCTGCACGCCAACGAGAGCGTCTCCATCGATCTCCCTGGGGTCAGCGGTACCAGCGAGACAGGTACCACCATTTCTTGATCTTAAATCTGAAATGTCCCATCAACATTTTTTTTTAATTAATAATTTATTTTCCTTTTTATTCTTTTTTATTTATTTGTTTATTTTATTTTTATGATTTTACATTCTATTTTCATTGAAGGTTTTTGGGGGGCTGGGGTTTTTTCTCCATTTATTCGGGATTTTCATTTTTAAAAGGGGTATAAAAAAGATATCCAAAGAATCGTCAAACTCTTATTTATTTATTTGTTTGATGATTCTTTGGATATCTTTTTTTATTTTTATTTTTTTTAATTTATTATTTATTTATTTATGTATTTTGGGTGTTTCAGAGAGCAGTGCAGACGACTCTCTCGAGCTGGGGGACAAGACGATGCAGCCACCTAACCTGAGATCACAGACCTCCGAGAAGACGCTGACCAATCAGGATGTAGACAGGTTTGTAATGTTGACGTCAATCACACTGACAAAGTAAACACAAGGGCTGCTCGATTTCACTTATGCCGGCTAGCCACTTCGCGAGCGCATATCACATATTCTCGTGACCAGTGTACGCCGGCTAGGATTTCTAGACTGGGCTAGACTGCGCTGGCCGACAACCATTTGGTAGACTGAGCCAGGTCCGCCGTGTTTTTGTTTTTTGCACTTCGCCGCCACGTGACTATACTCTCAAACCGTGGGGGGTGGGTTGGGGGGGGTGCTATCCGGCAAGGCAAAAGACATGCAGGTACAGATTCCTACTAATAAATAGACATTTTTAATTAAAATATTAATTAACCTTTAACTAATTTAATTTGTGTTTGTTTCAGTACTCCTGCCCAATATTCTCCGAAAATGTCACTGAGATCAAAGAGTCGTGAATCTCTGCGTAGTACCACCAGTCGTGAATCTCTGCGTAGTACCACCAGTCGTGCATCTCTGCGCAGTACCACCAGTTCTGGTTCTGCTTTTGAACTGCCGCGTAAGTTAGATGAGTGGCACAATAGGAGGCACTTTGGAGAAATTGTGTTCATTCAAAAAATCCCAATTTGTTTTTATTTAATTTTGGATAATGCGAAGATGGCAATATTGTTGGAAATGTTTCCAGACAATTTTGTTTTATTATTTGAGACCAATCCTTTCCAAATTATACAATATTTGCCATGACTACGTACATACCATTACCAATGGTCCCAGCTGGACACAGGTTCAGATAGCCATGAAGTTGGCTGTTTGTGGATCCCAGAAGTTTTTCCAATAAATTTTATAAAATGTTTAATGGTCTTCCTTTTTTGAAAAAATTCAAATTAAAAATAACAAATTGATTATTTTTCCACAGAGGGTACGGGGAACTTTTTTTCATGTGAGGACGAGCCTGCGCCGGACTTTGAGTGGACACGCTTGAGTGAGCTGAAGCGGCGCAACACTCTCTGCTTGCCCCACATGAAGTCGTCGTACCCCATCGAGACACAGCACGTAGTCGGACAGACCAAGCCCGGAGATGTTATCCCTACTCTGGCGGCACAGATGTCCGACGTCGGTCTCAACAGCAAGAAGCGCAAGCCCGACGACGTCATGGAAGTGGACGAGGGCCCGTCAAAGACCTTGCAGCCCGACCAGCGGAAACACGTTAGTTGCACTGTTGTTACTTGCTTGTCTGCTCGTCCGGGAAACATGCTAGTTGTCTGACCATTTATAACAGGGCAGATGGTAGTGCAGTACTAGAACATGCCATGGTTTCAATTAGGTTTAAATTTTTACAAGTCGCGGCCGGGGACGCATGGCGATATACTTTTCGCGTCCTGAGTTAGAAAAAGGTAGTCCCATGCATTTCACGTACACTCGGAAGAATTAGAGTTACTCCCCTTTGCCCATAAGCAAAATGATAAAGCCAAACAAGTTTTATTAGAGTATATGACCGTTATTTGATGTTATTATATTATTCTAGTCTCTTCTAATCTATGCTGTGAAATACGATAAATTGAATCTCAAGTTGTCAATTTTATTTTTAATAAAGTTCGTCCAGCAGGACACGTAGAAGAATATTCATGCATCCATACTTGCATTTTTTGCGTATGAGACGCAGGATTGCGCGTTTGGAGAAACCCTGATTGCACTTCGGAGCCACAGGGATCGAAATTAACACTAGCCCGCCAACCCAGACAAATTTCTCCCAATGCTAAAGGTATCCTAAGGACTAGTAGAAATTCATAACATTTCTTATTTGTATCACCATTCGGGCTAATATTTAAGTTTTAAAGTTGGGTTTCTATCCCTGGAACCAAAGGCCACTGGTTCAAATCCCGTCCCAGAGCCAGCATCAACGTCTGGGAACATTACCCTTCAGGTGTTATCTTGATGAGAGAGCTGAATATTTAATCTCCTGCTAATTTTGTTTATTTCAATTCCAGCCGCGATTCGGAACCGTGTACCAACGCCCCGGTCCCCCGACACCAGCTAACGGCCACGCCATGACGAGACGCAGCTCGGGGCGCCTGAACCAGACACCGCGGACGGCGCCCAAGTCTCCCAGGTCCCCCAAAACCCCGACCAGCGCCCGTGGAAAGTCGAGGTCCAACTCACGCACACCCCGCGGCACCCGGCGACGAACACCAAAGGGAATGTCGCCGCGGACAGGGAGTTCGCCTCGATGGGGAAACGAAAACAAAGCACCAGCTAAACTGGTAGGGTTACATTGTGTATACATACTCTCTTGAGAAACTATCCATACTAGTTTGCACAGTAATGTTACTTGTACCTAGTATTTCTGATCTAACTTTGAACCCGGCATTGGTGCCTGTAAAACACTGGCTAGAGTCTACTTATTTTGACTCTTGAAAAACAAGTGACCCATATCAAATGTTTTCGGCGATTAATTTATGTGTTCGAACTATTAGAGGGTTCGATTTATTAGGGTAGTTACGATATGCTATTGCCTAGCCTCAACAAACAGATTTTTTTTTTTAATGGATCTGCAAGTAGAGCTAATTCTATTTATAGACGTACCCAGTTTACTGATTTTGGTGATAAGGGTGTAGGTGAAATGGATATGACTGTTGTCTTTTTTACGTACCTTACGTTGCCTCATGATTTATTACCCGTGAACCATGCTGAACAACATAATTCATCTCTGAATCAAACAGAAATTTAGGATACAATCCTTTGTAACGTCGTATTAAGATTTTCTCTTGATTTTTAGTCAATCTAAGGCCTAGACTTCTGTTAGCCTATCACCGGAATTTCTAGTTTTAATTGATATTCTTCGAAACTCTAAAAATATATGTTCGAGCTACAGATTATTATCGTCGCAAATGGGTGTAAGATTCCCACAGCGACGTTAAACTCTATATTCACTCACTCACTACAGATTATTATTACAAAGTTGTATGTTGTTTACTTTCAGGCTGACCGACGGGAGAGCATAGCGTTCAGCATTGGCTTCTCCCCCATCCAGAGCTCTGGCCCACGTCGCATGAAGCGGCAGACTGGCTTTATCCAGAAGCAGCCCGAGGAGAAACGATCCCAGGTGAACAAACTGATTAACATGTTTGAGTACCGCGTCGAGAGTCTCATCAAGACACCTCTCAAGAAGGTGTCCAAGAGGCTGATTCAGATGCGGACACCAAAGTCGTTATTTCCGCACAACAAAGTCAGAAATGGCAATGCTTTCTAAAGTTTAATATTAATTGACTTTGATTTAAATCGAATAGTTAAATATAGAGAGAGAGAGAAAATTATGTTTAAAAAAAATGTTTTGTCTTTTTTTTGTTTTAAAAAAAAAAAATATTAATTTAAAATTTAAATTGTACGCAAAATTTGACACAAAAAACAACAACATTTATATTGATTAATTATTTAGTAAAGTAGCAATGTCAATTTGATATTGTTTTAATAATTATATAGCGATAACTAAAATAACATTTTGGAGCGCTAAGCTTTGTAATACGGTAGTACAACTTTTCTTTTTAATATTTAACAAATTCAAAATGTCCATGAGTCAGCAATGGGAATTTTGGTTCATAATGCCAAGTTTACTGAATCACAACCTTGCAATTATTATGAATACTTAGGAAATAATATATATATGATTTCTTTTTCTATTCTTCTTAAAAATGAGATAGTAATTTGCATAGTTGGAACAACATTCTCATTTTAATGTCAACATTGTATCGTCCTGTTCACCAGACGACTCAATGTTATGTAAACAAACCCGAAAAATTAGCATCGATAGCTCTTGTAAATTGCATTTTGTATCAATTTTTCGATTTTTGTTTTTTAAATTGGATGTCAATGCTCTTGCGGGTCCTATTTGTAGCTCAATCGGAAAAATCAAATCTCCCCAAAGAAACTGTCGGAACCCTGTAAGCTAAACGAATATGACTTTCCCTGCTCGAAAACTGGGCAACAATAATCTATGGATGTTCACGCTCACGAACGACCTACACGTACCTGGAATACTTACCTACACCTAGGTTTATCCAACAAAGTTGCCTTCCCAAAATGAATCTTGAACTAAATATTCAA
>JAUTBV010094595.1:0-17395 GCA_032361325.1 Lepetodrilus fucensis
TGAATCAGTAGTTATGCATAAATACGTTAACACTGTCGTCTATGGGGTTTCTAATGGTGGTTTATAACCTATAGGGTTTATTAATAAAGCTATGAGTTGAGCATTAAATCATACTCAAGGTTTTGTAATCTTGGGATCTTTAATTGAATATTTCGTACCCGAGTCTAAAGTAAAATATTGAGCATTGACTATGAATAGTGATATGTAAAATCAATTATTGTAACCTGATTGCCTTGATATTTAATATTAAATTGGCAATGTTAAATTTATTGTAAAACGAACGACTAAAGACAAGAATTATATAAATAATAAAACAATTCTAAATTGTTTTTTTTAAAGAAACCAATAAAAGTAATCTGTCTTTAATCCCAAGATAAGTGTGATGTTTAAGTGCATTCAGAGAGAATAAGACTTAAATGGAAGATGATGAGTACCTAGACCTGATTGAGGCAGAGACAAGAAAAAGAAACACATAATCAGTTCAACCGTGCTCTTGATACAACATTTAACGGTACACCTGCTCTTATCTAACATTGTTATCTTGTTAATCTTGTTAATAGATGTATTAAAGTCGTTTCTCAGATAATTGCACATATTATGAGACAAATGTTATTTATTTTTGCCCATTTCCTAATGGAAAATAGGAACATTTTCTATTAAACATGCTGTGTATGAGATACCTATGATAATAAACCCTGGGTTTAAACAGTACAAATCTCTGCCAATATATCACGCTGATTGCAACATAGCATAAAAAACTGAAAGGAACTGATGCAGTATTCTGGAACCTGTATGTAGGGAAATGTACATCCTTTATTGGGTGATTGAGTTGCATTGTTACGACCATGGTGCCTGCCAATTGAACTAGCCTAAATCCTTTGCTGATACCATAGTGCTTGTATTTTGAACTAGCCTAAATATTTTGCTGGTACCATGGTGCCTGAAAGTTGGACTAGCCCAACTCTTTTGCTGGTACCATGGTGCCTGTATTTTGAACTAGCCCAAATCCTTTGCTGGTCATGGCTCTGGACTAACATCTGCCCGACGTACAGGGGCAAGTTAAATTGCACTGTGGGCAACCTACTTTTTAACATTTAGCACCTTTGGTGCCATTGCAACTTGCCCTGACTTGCTCTGCAGGCAAGTAACTCAGAATGTTAGTCTAGAGCCCTGGACCATGGTGCCAATCTTGAACCATCTGATCTGCCAAATGACCTGTATTCTTCAGAAGTGTCAATGACAGTTTAAGAACTTGAATCCTCAAGACTGTGGTCTGGCACTGACCAGATGGTAACTCAGGTTTCTTTAAGCCTGTGTCAGCACAAGGTCACATAGATAGCGGACATTAAAACAGATAATTAGCAAATGTACAAATCCAAACTAAAGAAATTCAATCCAACTCAAAATAATTACATTCAGTTCAACTCAAAACAACCAATGTGCACCAGAGATTGATACTGGAGTGACAAAGGAGTGGCAAAGACTAGTGGGGGAACCTCAGCAAGAACATACTCCATGGACAATAATTAAGATGTAGCTGTCTGCTTCATGTCTTCTCAGATTGCCAGACTTGGGTGAGACAGGGAGCAGTAATTATTATTAAAATACACAAAGGATCACAAAGGATGAAGACTACACCCAAAGGTCTTGAACGTGGTGTGGTCAGACTTGATAAATTCTCTGATCTCTTCAGAAAGCACTCACTGAGATTGTCCATTAACCTGTAATTTTACATTAATCTCAACTAAGTTAATTCACGAGCCTTTGAGTGAGTGAGAGTGATTTATTGTATTACATGTATGTCACAATGGAAATCTTCCACCCATATGTGATGACACGAGCCTTTGATCCCAGAATCCCAAACTGGAATTATTCAAAATAGATTCTCAAAACAAGGAGCTTTCGTGTCTTGATATTTCTTGGCTTGTTGATTTTTTTTATTTATTTGTTCCTAATAATTGAGGTCTAGAGCGGTTTTCTAGATCCTTTCGTTTACACTGTGGCTTGTTAGTTTAGAGCAGGAGCAAACCTGCAACATTCATGGCTGCAAACCAGTACAGGAATGTGATAACTGATAGCTTGTCAATACCAAATTATACATAGACTAGCAAATTGTTTTGTATTTCAGTGCGAAATCTAATCCATGATCTATGAAACTTAGTCTTCAACTGAACCTGAAAACATAAACAAACTACTGAAATGCTAAGCCAAGAAAAAGATAATCAATGTAGAAAGTTGCAACTGCTACCTACACCTGTTGGTTGCATTAGTTCGGGTAGACTTAGTTTTAGATATTCTGACATATTCCTGTTGCTCCAAACAAGCTGACAGTGCCATGTTATGTAACCACATTTGCATCAATAACATCTTACTGGTTCACATGACACATATTAATTACTTCTTGCAATAAACAATGTCTTAACATGTTTACTTGTCATGAAGCCTATTAGTAATTTCCTATTAGTCGTAAAAAATAATAATTTCATCTTATTTCTTAAATTAGTGTAAATGAGAAAAGCTCAAATTTCACATACAACATGATTACGATAAACCGTGTTATGTACAAGTAAGGTTGAACCCTCTCAAATCTGAAGGCAACCAAAGATGTCCTAAGAGGAAGTGCTGTGCCTAATCCAGCAGGGAAAAGGGTTAACTAAGAAGCAAAGACTATCAGTTCCAAATCAGCAAATGTAACAAGATTTGTCCACTGTAACTGGATGTAATTCAAACCTGTTTGCAAGGACGGCCAAAACTACCAATACAGTTATCTAATTCTACTCTGTAAGAACTGTGGTTACTCATTAGTTCTTACTCAATTCTATTAGTGGAGCAGTAATAAATATTCGCTTGACAGTAAACCAACTTCACTCCGCTCACCATAGGCGCTATCTGCTAAAACTGGCTTACAACTAATTTCTGCTATTTGACTCGCTACAGTGATAATTTGAGACATGAGGTGATTCTGAGTTAAGGAGGCTATTTATAGCCTGTTGCTTCTATTTCCTAGTGGTGAGTGATTCTGTCAGGCAGCTGTCTGCAGACTGTAGCAGAAACAGGTCAACTCATGCTGCCTGCTTTATAGGTTAAAAGGTGGTAGTCAGGTGTCCAGAACATAGCACTACACAGAAATAAATACAAAATAGGTCTTTGGGCAAGCGGTATTTCGTAGCTAGTTGTCAGGAACATAGTATTTACAGACAATTAAATGCAAAATAGGTTTATAGGCAAGCACTAGTTCTTAGCTACGTGCCTGTAACGTAGTAGTACACATAAATAAAGATAAAATAGGTTTCTAGGCAAGCACTTTATGTTGTTTTCATTTTAGATACCATTTCTTATAAAAAATAAATGGAACATGACTGAGAATATGGTGTTGTAGGAATATTTATATACACCTTTTAGTATTATGTATGCTAAGTTGGTAAGATAACATTGGTGCTTAACATCATCGCTCACTGATATTCGAAGCCAGGGCAATAACATAAAACATTCTGTTCACAAATATATTGATAAGCCAGATTTTGGAAGGAAAACTAACATATTTCGACAGTTCTTAAACGAGTGAGTGAGTGAGTGAATATGGAGTTTAACGTCACTGCGGGAATCTTAAATGATAAATAGATTTCATACGTGTGGTATTATCGCGTATAGGTGAAAGATTCCTGCTGTGACATAAAACAATAATTGACTCGCTCACTTGTAGTAAGTTACATACTGGAATGGCGATAGACAATTGTGATTTCAGTCGGGAAAACAAGTATAGATTCGGGAGGCTGTCCAGGGCAAACAAATTGACCCCTGGACAAATAATTTGGTGGATTTCCACAGATCTGCGGAAAATTGCCAGGCCTGTATTTAGGAAATCTACCACTGTTGTATATTACAACCTCTGGGATTTGTGAAAAACTGACTTTTCGTCAAGTCCAGCAATTCTTTCTCACTAAGATTTGGCAAATCTAACAGCAAACACCACATCATACTTGACTGAATGTTTAGTTATTTACTGAGTTATTACAAAATGTGTTTGTGCAAGCATTCAGCTTGTTTACCTGTGAGGAATGTTTACACTTTGATGTGACTTACAACACTCGGCAAACTTACCGTGAACTTGTCACATGCCGTGTAGTCCTCATCCAGGAAAACCCGAGCTCTGTCATAATGTTCCAGCGCCTCCGACGCCAAGATACTTCTGAAATAAATAAATACATAAAATAATAATAACAATAATAGTACGTAGTTTACACAGTAGGAAGCCACTGAGACTATTTTACCCTCTAAAAGCTATACTTTTATTTTATTTTATTTTGATTGAGGTTTCAAGTTGCTTTCAAGATTATTTCACTAATATCTGACACTTTAGGGTAGGAGTAAACCCGCAATATCCATAGCGCTGAATGTTGCAGTAATCCTATAAGAACGAGCTGGTACTGACAAGATCAAGGATGTTAACCACATTGCCACTCTACAGACAGTGCATCCTATCATTATCATTAGAAATATAACTTATTCATCTTATACAGGATGAATCCACGGAAACTATTTACTATTTACCTGTATTCAACTGATAACAGCATTATTTGGGTGAGAACAACGCCTGACAGTCTAGCATGAAATAATCTGACCTGATTTGAGTCAAATTTAATGGAACATCACAGAGATTTAGTCCTACAATAGTTCATGAATATCACAATTCACCTGACCCTGCCATAACAGTTTACAGGTATTTCATTGGCCACTTCTACGATTGGTGAATACAAAAACATTGTTGTGGTGATGGCCGCAATTTGTCGTTTTAACAACATTTTACACTCATTTTGTTAGCAAACAGTTTTATCATGAATTCTTACAATGTTAATTCAATTGGTGTAAAAAGGTCTTTGGCAAAGACATTCTGTAGTATAACTAGATCATGGTTTAGCTATGAAATACTATAGACCAATGTACTGAGTGAAAACAGGTCATTGTGTATAATGGCTGAAGGCGAAGGAAGGTGGGGTGTAGTCACATTATAGTACAGCACGAAAAAAAAAAGGGTTTATAGTTTTCCGCAAACTGAAGTGTAGCATAACCTTCCGCTTATAGTGTTGCATCAAGATAATATCAAGCATATCAAATTGATCACTGTAATACTCAGAAGATCAGATAAGCAGAAAAATATATCAATTTTCAATAAAACACTTCAATGAATATAAAATTACTTTCTGCTTATCTGAGCTAACCGTAATCAATTTCATAGTTCGATGAATATAATATTTGATAAAATGTGTGTGAAAAGCTACCAGGTTGTTGATGAATGAATGATTTGTTGCTTAACATCTCCGCGGGAATCTTTCCGCCATACTAGACAAACAACATCATGATGGTCACGTTGACATCATGCGAGAATGGATTGGATTTTAACTTTGCTGAGGGTATTTCATGACATAATGATCTGTCTGTGCCTTGTTTTAAGAAGCTTCTTGAACAATACAATCATACTGACCAAGTAAATAGCTATATTCTTTTCTGATTAACAATAATCTAACAATAATTCCACAAGCTCCCCTTTAACCCTCTCCATGCTGAAGGCAACTGGAGATTCCCTATAGGGCTGTACCTGTGCCTAATCCAGTTAAATTGAACTGGACGTAAATTGGCACATAAAAGGGTGTAATCTAAATATGGCATTTATTATTATATAAAACCATGACAATCATAATTCATATAATACAAATGTCAGAATAAACAAAGGAACCATCTCAATACCATGAATATTGAATAACAAAACATGATGGCTGTTTCAGATTTATATTTAATCTCAGAGATCTTGCGACGGTTGACTAAGTACCTACTTTCTAAAGAATTGGTTCCAGGCAAGTGCACTGTAAAGAAGGATATAATTATTTCCACAGTCTGTTCTTCAAGGAACCTTGGCTGTTGTTACAAGTGCTCCTAGTATTGAATGAAACAAACTGAGGTAAATAAAGCCCTGAAGAAGGTACCCCAAGCATGACCAGAAATCCAGATGAATTCTGACTGCCCAGAAAGCCTTCTTGATGGCTCAGTGACTTCATTTGATATCAAGACTTGCATTTAGACCATGTCCACCTTTGAAAGACCCACTTACATGGGCGTGGGACCATCCATATTGTCAACCCCTTATTATACCTTGCTCTTGCCCTTGAAAGCTGTTTTGTACATGGCTTGGAACACTCTGGACTATGGAGTAAAGTTGTCACTAACATTATTATTATTATAGGAGTTTGTTTAGGTGGAGTTTTCCCTTTCTGAATTCAGAGTCAAGGTTAGGTGTGCATCAGCAACAACAAGGTGTTCTTCATAATCTTCAGAAAATATGCCCTTCAGATTTGGACGAAGTATATGCTTTTGTCAAAACAGTCAATTGGCAACATTGGGCAAGGTTATATATTTTCAGAATGGGCAATGTATAATGAGCCCTTTGACATAGACAAGTTCAACAAACCCTTCAGAATGGGTCCCTTGATATGGACAAGTTCAATGAACCCTTCAGAATGGGTCCCTTGACATGGACAAGTTCAATAGACCCTTCAGAATAAGCCCCTTGACAACAAGCAAGTTCAGTGTACCCTTCATAATTGATCCCTTGATATGGACAAGTTTAATGAACCTTTCAGAATGGATCCCTTAATATCTGGACAAGCTCAAGGTGCCACCCTACAGAACATACCTAGCCTAATGTCCTGATGCACTGCCAAAGTCCCGGATACCAGTGATGTTGTATAGTTCCCAGAAACTTGAGGAAAATGAGCACATACTGATCCAATGACCAAGTGAGCTATTCTCAACATTTTCTTACAAACCTCTTTGCCTAAGAAAAGTTCTTAATGATTTTCTTTAGTATGGCTACGAACTGTTCTTAGTCAAAATAATTGTAAGAACGTTTTGAGAATAAGCCAGTAATAAAGTAGCGCTTTAACCATGCCTTCAAGCGTGGATTTGACACAATATAAATGCACACATTATTATTAGTATTATTGTGATTATTGCCAATACAGTAGGCGGTATAAAAACTGTGTCGAGACACTAAAAGAATATCCTAAAGGTTGGGTCAGTGCAGTAGAAGTATGGTACATACTTTCAATAACCAGTACAACTGAGATCTGAGCAGGTCATGTCAGACAAGAACTAACACGGCCACACCCAGTATTGATATAGAGAATTCTTCACTGCATATTATCAGTTCATTGAGTAGGCTCAATATGGACTGCCTACGAAAAGGCTAACCAGTGTTTATTGACTAATACTATAGAAATGTACACAGGGATCTCATGTGTTCATTTTGTGTATTTAGGCATGAAGTTGCCTTATGTTTGATTTGAGTACATAATAACTCTGGTTAGACTGGATTTTATACACAGTACATACCGTTATTGTATTCATTCTACCTTTAAAAAAAAATGAAAAGAAATACATTAAAAAAAAAAATATAGTAGAAAGTACTTCAGAATGTTTGGAATTCTGATCACATATTTGTTAAATGATCCATCATTGAAATTGATGTTGACAGTTCTGATGTAAAATCTGTCAGGTTCTCACAACATTCCAGGTGTACATTGCAATGCCAGATATTTCCCCAAGACATTCTTGCGTAATGTTTACACAAGAATTCAATAAAGCAGATAGAAGGCTATTGATAGCTCAAATATCAGCTCAACTGAAATATGATGTCTGATAAACACCAAACTTTGGATATCGTCCATGCTGATATTACGTTGACCCATTTAATTATTATTACGTCAATTTCTAAACTGTTCTTGACATTGCAACTTTTACATGACCAATGAAAAAAATATTGTGTTGCATGTAGTATTGTAATTGATCACAGTTCCAAGGTCTATCATGTGTTGTATGAATTTCCGTGATCAAAGTTAAAAACACAATGGAGATAAGATCAACTGATATACCACACACACACTGTGCTTAATTTACATTTCATGTTCTGTTTGTTATGTTAATTGATTAAAATCCAAGACTGTCCTTAATCAATGCAAGCACAACACGTTATGGATACGTTCTTATTGTCTTCCCAGATTGTAATATTTAGTGTTTAAACGTGTACAATGAACAGTGTATATTTTGCTCTTGGAACAGTATTTTCTCATATTATCGAAATAGCAATATGCTATCAAATATTAACTATGTTTTATTAGTCTTAAATAGAAGTTAGATATGGGCCCCCATTCCACAGAATGAGAGCTCTAGCTCCATGTTAACTTATAGGAGTTATGATTCTCATAACATTACGGTTGCTCTGTGCAATGCGGACCCTGGCTTGTAGGTTTTTGTCAAAGTTATTGTGAGTTATCCTCCCACTATGAGCAGCCCAGTCTAAGCTGTGTTATGTCCCACTCAACCGACAGTGAGTGAGCGAGTGAATATAGAGTTTAAGTGGGAATCGCTGCGGGAATCTTTCACCCATTTGTGACGATCCCTCATGACAGGCTGTTATGTCTACTACTACTGCTGAAGTTATGTACTTATATCTCAAGTCTGGATTATGTCAGAGGAGGGGAGAGGAGCTAGGAAGCGGAGAGAGAGAGGGGGGTGGGGGTATGGGAATAGGTAATTGGACCATTGCCAGTGAGAAATCTGATAGAGTACTGAAGCATAAACCCCCATTAAAAGTTCTATTAGACAGTTCTGCATGCTTTCTGTAGTGTCGACTATTGTCAGTTTGATTGTATTTTCTACTTTTTCTTTTTTTTTAATTTGGGATTTATAGCCACTTTCATGATTCTTTCACTTACTGTAATCTAACATCTAGGAACTTCACTCTAGAACACATTTGTATGTGTTTTTTTTATGGATTATCTTAAACATGTTTTAATATTTGATCACTTCTGATAACTATTTCCTTTCTTGCTTTCAAGTTATTTGCAATGGATGAATGAATGAATGTTTTACACTGCTTCGGGAATATCTCGCCTATAGGTGATGACTATTTGCAATGACATTACTGATTAAAAAAGATCCATTTATTTGCACATCATTCAAAGCAGCATTCAACCAGTTTCATCAAAGAATTTGTAGGTATTTAAATGTACATGATGTTCAGATGTTTGTGTGAATAGAGTGTAGTTATTAGTCTGGGTTCGTCTGCACCAGCAGTGGTGGCATAGCATAGTGGGCTAGCAATGATAACACACCTTAATAGAAACTACATAACCTAACTGACATATTGAATACAACATTTGTATAACAAATATGACAATAAGTACTTATCATTGTTGAATTAATAACATACCTGTGGACGCCCTTGACAGTCCCGAGTTTCAAATCTTCAATAAATACGAGTTTGTATCTCACATCGCTCTAGATATTATGACAGGCTTCTGTGATAGCTGGTATTATAAACATTACTTGGATTGTCATGCATTTGGTATGTGACGTCTTGATAGGAATTCTTTTCAAAAGTGGCATCAATTTGTTTGTCGATGTAACTTCACTTGTTTGTTGTGTAACTTCACCTTTGTCATGTTTATCACATTCATGATTTGAATTTAGGATATTCTCTTTCTGTCATGCTTATCAAGGTTTATTTTTTAGGAATGTTGGTTACTATTTCATGAGACAAGGAAGTTATGGTATTGATTTCACAAGGAATCTTTTTCATTGAATTAATACTGTACGTCATTGCAGCAGGAATATTTCACAAGGGACAAGGAACTCACAAATGTGAGAGCCGGGAGTGTTATTGTTCTTGTGCAATCTAGTCAAATTAAATGAAAACATTTACTTGTAGAAAACAACAACAGAATATTACACAATCTTGAAAAATATATGTAAAAAAAATATTACCTTAGTCATAATCTTAAAGGCATACAATCACAGTTTGTTGACATATTTTTACCTGAAAGAATTTTCATTTGATTTATCTACACAAGTATATTGGGCAACAAGTTACATTTTCTGTCTATCCCACTGGTTTTCAATATTCTCTCTCTTTTTTTTTCTCTCCATATTTTGTTTATATTTGTTATCGCCATCAACAAAATAGATGCAACCTTCATCATGTTTACATCAATAACCTTCCAGAATTTCCTCGTGTTTATCTGATGTAAGAAGCCTGTATACATCCCATCCTACAAAAGACCACTGTATGTTTCTGTTCCGTCTCATCTCTCTGTGCCTCCCAGCTATAATGTTCATCAATTACCCAGAAAGTCTTAACACAAAGCATAACCTACTCTTAGCAAATTTGTCAAAGTTGTAAATATTGTAAAGAAACAGACACATCTGCATGCATCCATTTGCCTCCAACCAACTCCCAGATTCCCTTCCAATTAATCCATTATCGCAGAGATGCTAACGAAAGGTGAGCGTGGCTGTGGAATCGAGGGCGGCCTGCCAGGAACCAGACCAATGTTGGAATCTCCTGTAGAGAATCCTTACATTGAGAGTGCTAGCTATTTTTTCTCCCAGAGAAATAAACACAATTTGGCACTGAGATAAGGGGCAGTTATGGGCACGATGGACATGGGAGGTTATGGACATGGGAGGTTATGGACATGGGAGGTTATGGACATGGGAGGTTATGGACATGGGAGGTTACAATGGACATGGGAGGTTATGGACATGGGAGGTTACAATTGACATGGGAGGTTATGGACATGGGAGGTTACAATGGACATGGGAGGTTATGGACATGGGACTAGGAAGTTATGGACGTAGGAGGTTTCAGACATGGAACATTATGGACAAGGGATGCTATACTATAGACATGGGACATTGGACAGGGAGGTTATGGACAGGGTAGATTATGGACAGGGTAGATTATGGACATTGGACACAATGGACAGGGGAGATTATGGACGTGGAACACTATGGAACACTATGGACAAGGGATGCTATAGACATGGGACATTGGACAGGGAGGTTATGGACATGGGAAGTTATGGACATGGTAGATTATGGACATGGGAAGTTATGGACAATACAACAAGTTGGCAGTCAGATGAGGAGTTATGGACATGGAAAGCTACATACATAGAATGTTATGGCTTAGGGATAAGCTCTCATCAGCTTTTGAAGATGAACATATTTCCTATTGTGTCAATAAAAAGAACCATTATTATTATTATTATTATTATTATTATAACCCTTATGGCAGAGATAAGCAGGAGTTCTATTACATCACACACGGCTTCATTAGTATACATATAGCATGGATGTTATGCCTTCCTGGTTGGGATTCTACAAGCACTCAGATGTCTATAGGGGTTACACATGGCATACATCACAGTTATCATGGCTTATCAGAGAGCAGAGCGCATCTGGAAAGAGTCGGCATAGAAAGTACAACAGGCAGAGAAAAACATGCAACACGTATGGTATAAATAATGCTGAATGTTATGCAACTGACTGCCTGGTATGGGCCACAATTAAAAATATGCTTGTTTCCCCTCAGCCGACCATGTATTTCACAGATGTGTAGGTATGTCAGGGTCTTTTCAATCGGTCGGGTGAGGGAAAACAAACCATTTATTTACAGGAGCGGATTTAGTAAGTTGGATATGATGTTTTGCCAATTCTTTTTTGATGAATAAAATATGTTTAAATCAAAATCAAATCAACCATTATATAATTTTGGCCCTATTGGACAAAGAATAGTGTAGTCAACTATATATCTATATCTGTTGTTGTACTTATTGGCAATTTGGTGATAGAAGTCTGTGAGCACTCTGAGAATTGAACCAAGTATGTTTACAGCAATCAGGGTCCCGTTGAAGCAGCGACAATGTTGATTGCAAGTCATATTTTAGAGACCCACTACGAATCTATCACTACAATAGTTTTAGCTAACCATATTTTCAAGTAATGTGACGATGAAAGTGTTTCATGCCATGGATTTACACTTTTAACGGGCCCCTAAAATTTGACTTAAATTAATTGTAGCTACAACTGTTCTGTGTAACAGGGCCCCAGGTCTATTTCTACACAAAACAATCCAAACATGTATTTCATTATGAACACATTGGTATGCATATATGCAGCCCTGGATGCAAAGTGATATAACCAGTTAGACTTCACCTAATGCCTGAGGTATGTATTCAAAATGGGCCAATAGAATTACTTAAATCGGTATCATGATATATACAGTCCATAGAATGTAGGCATGTTTCCATCCATATTTACACCTTGTCAATGTTTTCACTACCAGATTTTGAAATTGTGTATGCCAGGACGAGAGCTTCAAATGTCAAAATAAATAAAAAATAAAAAAGATTTAATCAATAAATATAAAGATCCTGGGCCGGTATTCATAAAAGGACAAGTCAGTTTTTGCTATATATTGATCATCAAAACCTGACTTAAGCCCTTTTATGAATACGGCCCCTGAAGTAGATAGTTGCAATTGCATGTACAATGGATGCCATGCTAAAAACTTAATGGACTACTGTGATCTACAATTTTCCCAACTTTGCTCAATCGAACCAGCCTTGCAAGTTACTTGAAGTTAGTGTGACCGATGAACTTCTAGTTTCAGATAAATCTAGTCTGGTGAATACAGGTGCTAGACCATCCATTTCAGAGTAACTTCTCTGTCTGAAGGTCTTGATAGTTTACTGCTTTGACTTCCTGATGGGTCTAGGACAATAGTAATGACATTGATCATGGTTTAGAAGAGCTGAGGACATTGATCATGGTTTAGTTTAGGATAACATTCATGAAAGTTCAAGTGTAATATTGAAGGCATTGGCCATGGCTTATTAGGACAATATTGAAGACACTGATGATAGGTTAGGACAAGTTTTAGGACAACTGAGGACAGTGGACATGGGTTAGGACTAATATGACAGTGAGCATATGAGGACAATATTGAGGACAGTGGACATGGGTTAGGACAATATTGAAGACACTGACCATAGGTTAGGACAAGTTTTAGGACAACCGAGGACATTGGCCATGGTTTAGAACAACATTGATGACAGTGGACATGAATTAGGACTAGTATGACAGTGACCGTCACCATGAGGACAATATTGAGGACAGTGCACATGGCTTAGTATAATGTTGAGTACATTGACCATGGATGAGGACACTATTGATGACAGTGCACATGGCTTAGCATAATGTTGAGTACATTGGCCATGGGTTTGAGGACAATATTGAGAACACAGAACATGGACAATTGAAGCTTGATATAGAACAGTTCCATTACCATTCATGGACACAATCTACTGTCACATCACTGACAAATGGCATCCTCCTTACACCAATTATGTAAATCCTCCTAAGCCTTAACCATGTTAATCACCAGCCTTCAATACAGACTTCAACCATCATGACCTGGAGTAGCCGGGAATTACCATAGGCTTCCAATGTTAAATGTATCTGCCACAGTCATCACCGAGTTGTAGCTTTCTGTTGGAAGGTCAGGCAGGATCATACCACGATATCAGGACCCGAGATTACAAAGCTCTTTTGAATACGATTTCAAGTTTTGTTCACAAATCCCCATATAAAATTTGACCTTGAACATCAAATCACACTGATAAAGTTTCGTAATCTCTTTTGAGTACAATTTCATACTCAAAGTTTTGTTCACAAATCCCCATATAAAATCATACTCAGAAAGTTTTGTAATCTCTGTGCCTAGTTTGGGCCTGATTGTATAAATACAGCAATCCTGTATGATGTTGTAATGATTCAGACAAAGTGGCGAATGTATTGGACATTCAATAGACACATCGCTGCCGCTGCTGGGACTCGGAGGTCGGTAACGGTAACACTGGAACTCGGAGCTCAGTAACGATTGAGGGATTGACAGCCTTGACAGAAATAATCCATTAATCCATTTAGCGCTAGAATAGGGTTCAGAGAGAACCCTGTCTGCATCATCAAGTGGGATTTGAATGCACATCGTAGCAGTGGTGTGAAGAAGCTCATGCCCATGAATGGATTAACTTATTAATAACACCAGCCTCTGACTGCTGGCTTCTCAAGTACAACCACGTGGAATGTGGCTGGATGTGGAATAGTAGTAGTGTTGTGCACAAACCTGTGGTGATGCACGAATCAAAATTAACACTAGCCTGCTAGCCTGGGCCATTTCTCCCAATGCTAAAGGTATCCTAAGGACTGGTAGAAATTCATAACATTTGTTATTTGTATCACTATTCAGGCTAGCAAGTTTTAAAGTTAGTTTCTATCACTGTGATGAATGGACACATTTATTAATACATGTGGGTTGTGGTGGGCTCAGCAAAACCTGATAACGAATGGCAAGGTGGTGTATGCATGACGATGTGAATGTGGTTGGAATTTGATGTAATATGTATGTAGTCTAAACATCAGTGTGAGCCACTTCCACATATGTTTCACATAAACAAACCTCCACACGCTTAACCCACGGCAAATCTTACCATATGTTTAACATAAACAATGGTAAAATGTATAGCAAAGGTAAATTATAAGTGGTACACTATATGAAGAGATAGTTTCTCGACCTGAATAAAAAGGTAAATATTATCATTTTCTTAATACTTGGATGAGTTTAAAACTATTCTCTCTATATTCAATTCTTGCATAAAGGCATCCTCGAAGACCCAAGCCATTATGACTACACTAACCTCCGTCAAATACCCTGGGATCACCACTATATAGAACTCTGTTTTCGACACGCGACTGTTGCATGCTCTAAATATATCGACCAATCCAAGCTAGGCGGAGATAAATCTGAATCGATATATTTAGAGCACACGTAACCCCCACGCAACAGTCACATGTCTAGTGGGACTGATTGGTTTATACATATATAATGTATTCATATATTCAGTCGGGCTGTTCAATGTAGAAAACAGAGTTCTACATAGACAATGATTCCAGGGTATTTGACAGAGGTTAGTGTAGTCATAATGGCTTGGGTTTTCGAGGATGGCATAAAGGGTGCCATTGGCATAGAAATAAAAAGTCTAAAAAAAATAAAACAATGCAATGTATTGCCTGAAGTTAGGAGATAGAGAGACTGAAGATAATATTTGTTGGATTTCCCATCCCCGACCCTGAATGAATTAACCCTCTCCATGCTGGATTAGGCACAGACACAGCTCATTCTGGCATCTCTGGATGCCTTCAGCATGGAGAGAGTTAAAGCTCACTACAGCTAGAATAGCATGAACAGTAAAATCTCAGTATTCTTGATTCATAGTCCAGTTGTACAGATCTGATATCAACATCCAGAATATTGATCAGCACTGTGCCGAGATACCCAGCAATAGAGGGGTCTTGTTGCCATGCGCAGCGGAAATAATGTCTTTAACCTTTTCTCTGATGATGGCAACCAGAAACATCAAACAGAGCAGCAAGTGTCTTGATCCAGAATAAATAGGGTTAACGTTGAATTGGTAATTATGACCGATTACGGGCAATGATGTATTTGTAAATAATTGACACAAGTTCAAATTACCCAAACATCCAATTCACATGGCATGCAATAGCGTCATACAAAATTATGTTCGTCTAGCATATTGGTGTAAATTAATATTGATTTATAAGAAGACGATAAGATTATATGTAATTTTCAATGTTTACAGGAGAATTTCTCATTATTCTCATTAAATCACATAATAAATGATATATTAATAAATATAGCTGGGGTATATTTTACACAAAATAGCAATCATTATATGTTGGTGAAAGATTAATGCAGCAATGATAAACATCAAATCAATTGGGTTGGGAGAGACATCCACAAAACAACAACATAAATACATTCTCAATCTGTGAATTATTTCCATAATATTCTTATTGAATAAATCAATGTGTATCAACATCGTTTGTTATTATTCATATAATTCTGAGTAGGCTGACGGAAAATCCCTCGAAACGTCACAGTCATTCTGATCATAGATTGCTAGCATTATACATCCTAAGAAACGTTGTGCACATTCTGATCATCATAGATTCCTGTCATAATTCACCCTAAGTGCTCACTTTGTGACCTCACATTTCTGGGGCTGGTTCCTCTGGATAAAGGAGACTTCCTGTGGCGGTATCGATTACAAAGATATTTCCTGGCAGAAGACTGATTGGGTCAGAAGAGGGATCAAATTAGTCGAAGTTCAATTGGTCCGACGTCATCACATTGGAGACGGTCCTCTGATTTTCTGATTACTTCATGGAAGGACCGTCAAAATTGATTTAAATTGAAGAGAGAGAGAGAGAAAAAAAGAAACAACTACATACTAATAGAAGTCCTGGCCCTGAAATTACGAAACATTTGAGTATGATTTCATGCTAGAGTCAAGGTCAAAGTATATGTATATGGGGATTTGGGGACCAAAACTGAGTTGAGCCTAAGTTTGTACTCAAAAATATTTCAGAATCTCGGCACCTCGTCATATTCGAAGACTACCAAGTATTATTATATAAGAAGACAGAGAACCATGAGTGAGTGAATATGGGAGTTTAACGTTGCTGTGGGAATCTTTCACCCATTTGCGATGACAGAGAACCATGGAAACCATGTCTACAAGAATTATAGATAAGTCAGCGTCAAAGAATTACATCTAAAGATTATTTCTACCTTTGAAGAACAATAATCAAACATCAACGTCATCATTGATAAAAAAAAATACAAATGTTAATGACTTTGTCTTGGAACAAACATCTGCACATTGTAAATGTAGAATTCCTTATCATCAGCTAGGCAAATTGGCAAGATGAATTGTGGTACCAGATTGGCATCCTTCATGAATGTTATTGCAGTAGAATTCTTATCAAAGGCATTGATTCTGCACAGCATGTCAAAGGTCCATCAAATGGCATCCTTCAAGAACATTATTACCATAGAATTGTTATCAGAGGCATTGATTCTGCATCAGTGCATAGGCCATGTTAAAGGCCCTAGACTGACAGTCATGAACTTTATAACATTATCATTGATTTGAATTCAGTAACCTGTAATTTTCAATAAAACTCATATCCCCCTTCCCTACTTCCCCACACCCCCGCACCAATTTCCCACTGACATTGGCAATGAACACTGATGAATTGCTTCTCTGGGTTTTTTTTATATAACCTTTCCAATATTTAAATCCCTTATCCTCAGGTCTAAAAGGCAAATGATAAGAAGATTAATATTAGATGTTGGCCACCTTCCTGGTTAACAAAGTTGTGACGCTATTTCCATATTATACATACATGTACTCAGAGCTCTAGATAAGCTGCGTATTTGCGTAAAATACCCAATTCAAATTTCCAAAAACCCAATTAAAATGGCTGATTTGCGTATCAAAACTCTATTTAAATATACCATTACGCAATTCTTTGAATTGGGGTTGAGTATCGGCAATTTTCCTCTTCCCTTCGAGTGAGCTAGGGCTGCAAGTTGTTTTGGATTACTAACATAACAAAGGTAAATTGTAGGAAT
>JAUTBV010094606.1:0-17389 GCA_032361325.1 Lepetodrilus fucensis
TAGTGTTGGTTAATACTATAGGACATTGTACTGGATACTTCTATGACTTGTATATAGTATTGGTTAATTCTACAGGACATAGTGTTGGTTAATACTATAGGACATTGTACTGGATACTTCTATGACTTGTATATAGTATTGGTTAATTCTACAGGACATAGTGTTGGTTAATACTATAGGACATTGTACTGGATACTTCTATGACTTGTATATAGTATTGGTTAATTCTACAGGACATAGTGTTGGTTAATACTATAGGACATTGTACTGGATACTTCTATGACTTGTATATAGTATTGGTTAATTCTACAGGATGTAGTGTTGAATATGTAAACACAATATAGTAGTGAACAAAACAGCTAGGACATTTGTATTGCATACTTTTACAGAACATAGTATTGGTTGATACTACGTGAAATTATGTTGCATACTTTTATGGGACCCGTTTTTAATTACCTATAATATGGGACCTTTATAGTGTTGTATATTTCTAGAGGACATACTTTGAATACTTATTTGTAGTATTGTATATTTCTACATTAAAATTATAAGTAAATCTACAGGATGTCATGCTGAAAAAGTTATATATGTATCTATATTTTGTTAGTTGTAAACAAATCTGTTACATGCTGCAGAACAAAGATAAAAGTATCTGTGCACTGATATGCTTGGCTGCCCTGTTAACAGTGGATGTATGTGCACTCATTATGTATGTATGTGGATGGTTGCTTAAGTTATGGATGTATATTCATACCTGCTTGCCCGCTCATGCTAAATAGTATACTATATATAAATGGCATGTTCTAGTGATATGGTAGGCTGAGTACATTCTCTCAAGGTATTGGGTTGATTTCAGAATAGAATGGGATTACGTTTCAGATTGTATATATAGGACAACATTATGAAACAGGAATAATGATATGCTTGTATATATATTTATATATATAAACAGTACTAGAGATGGGAAAATGAGTTTGGTTGTAATTGTAAATTTAAGTAAATTTTAAAATAAAATTAGACTATACTGAACGGGCATCTTCTAGTATTGATGTTTTATAAACATTTTTATTTATAATATTAATTATATTCTGAAAGCTGAACAATTATTATACACTGTTGTTTGAAGCCAAACTATTAATTTATTACTTTTCATGAATTGCAAGGTTTTTTTCCTGTTTAAAAATCGATCTGATGTGTGAGTAGAATTTCCTATGTTTATGCCAAGCATAAGCCATTATGGTAATTGTATTTGAAATAGAAGAATATATTTTATTATTTTATTGAAATACAAAAGTCATTATTATACCTCACACCACATTACATGCATTAATACTCAGAGTTATGTATACATTATTTTCTTCTAACATGTCAAAGTATTTCTTAAACCTGTGTGTTCCATCTTTTCTTAAATTACTTGTTTATTGCTTAATTAGCAAATATATAAACTGTACATCAAGCATATATCTTTTTAGTATCAGTTAACCTTTTTTAAGATCTCACACTTATAAATAGCCACTATCAATGTTTCAATTTAAGTTCCACATTAAATCCATATCGATCACTCTGGCTCACAGACATTGACGTACCTCCAAATCAATACTTTCAAACATCCACCGAAAAAATATTCCTCATTTGTCTTGCGAATATAGTTTTCTCTGTTTATACCCATAAAAATTGATTAAATATGTCGTACATTTTCATTGTATAAATCAATAGATGTAGTTCAGTGGGTACCTGACATTTTGCCACCCACGCTTATAAGCATAGAGCAGGTAATGCGAACAGTTTCTTTCTTGTCCAGTATACAGAGCACTATTGTACGTAGTGGTCAGTCCACTTCATTTATCTGGAAAATGATCTATTTATTCTGAAGAGAAATTGATGACCCAATCTTGCAGCTTACCAATAAAGGTGTACGTAGATACCACAGATTTTGTGGACCCATATATAGATTCACCTTGTCCTATTCCATTCATGCTATTTGATATTAGATATATTTTCTATTTGGAAACTGGAATGACTGTCCATTCTGCAGGTGTCTGATATATAAATAGAGTTCACCGACCTAAGGACATTTATTGCAGGCAAACTTTATTATATTTATTAATATGTAGATCTAGAATGGGCTGCAACCCTCACACACACCTACAAATAAAATAAATAAATA
This sequence comes from Lepetodrilus fucensis, assembly GCA_032361325.1. Taxonomy (NCBI): domain Eukaryota; kingdom Metazoa; phylum Mollusca; class Gastropoda; order Lepetellida; family Lepetodrilidae; genus Lepetodrilus; species Lepetodrilus fucensis. Next base: position 2,168 of record JAUTBV010094606.1, read on the forward strand.
AATATAATTAAATAAAATTACGGAAATATTTTGGGTTATATTTTAAATGTTTACAATCTACTACAAATTTGTAATTGTATATACATGCTTCTATTATATATATCTAGGTAGATCATTGTAATATAATATTTGTATACATTACTCTTTCATGTTCATACATCAGGCTATGTATATTTATGCATATTAATACAAGTCATATACAGTACTTGCACTCTGCAACCTATAGATGCTATTTCCATGTACATGTACTATTGGATTGACCTAAGGACTTTTACTCAAATTAACTATTTTCTTTGAATCGCCTTGATCTGGATATAAGACATTGCCATCGGTTATGTTTTCGAACCCACGTACCGTATAACATTTCTGTTTTATTTCACATTTACCATGCTTTATAGGTAAAAAAAAACCAAGTTGTGATACAGTAATGTTGTTATAGTCTTAAGAACAGTGGATCAGTCAAGAAAATAATGCTTTGTAGAGATCACACTGAGCATTAAATACGTAGCTAATTATTAATAATCTGTAACATTAATAATTAATACACATGTTAACGACCTTTGACATTATGTTCATGTGTGTTTGTATATCACCGCAAAAATGTTATCTTTATAAATATCTCTTGCAGTAGAAGCTTAGATGGTATACTTATTTTAGATGTGAATATCATCTGATAACCTTTTAAGAAATCAGATAACTTTATATATTAGATACAATAATGATGTTATCAAGAAAATTAAAAAGAATTGCATTCTACATAGTACAATAAAATATATTGAATTCACTCTATTAACCTTCTCCTTGCTGGATTATCCACAGCTCTTTAGGGCATCTCTGGTTGCCTCCAGCAGGGAGAGGGTTAATGACATCTTAAGGTATTAATTTAATCAGTCAATCATTAATCTATTCATTGTTTTTGTGGTGAAAACATAAAATAATTTGTGTGTGTTTTGTCTTCCATTTGTGAAAATATTAGGCTATGTAGGCTCTTGAAGAAGTAACACTAGGATCAAATTCCACAGCTACTGTGTCAGATGATAAATGGTTCCGCAGGAATTGTGCCTGCCTTAGTATTGCCATGGCAACCAGGACTGAATACTTTTGTTGGTGTGCTAGCTGAACACTGTTTTCCACAACTAGGTATCTCTTGGACATTGTTAACACTACCTAAAGCTTCCTGAGGCTGGGTTTGGTGTAAGACCACATAACATAATTACCCTATAGTTCAAACACCTAAATTAATCACCACAAAATTAATTTTCGACCCTAAAAATATTAACATCACCAATATTTTCAAATTGTAATTTTCTAATTTAATATTAGAAAACAAAAATATACAATCCTTTTATTTACCCTTTCAGTTAGAACCATATTTTGTACTTTAGTTTGATTGTCCCTATTATATGAACACTGATCATTTTCAATTTTCATATTTTTATAATAATTCGAAAGGCTACAAATTTAATTATTTTCTCCTGTTGGTTTTATTAGTATAATACAGTAATTCTATAGTGTTATGCTGGACTTGATAAATGAGCACTGATTTCAATTCCTAGGTGACATCATTAAAAATATAGCGATTTAATACAGTTTGTTCATATATGAATTCATAATTGGAATTTCGTGCATTTTGATTTAGTTTATTACAAGTTAATACTATTCCTTACGTCACATTCCCATGGTTACAAAGGTAATAATAAAAATTGCTAAAAACTCAAATTAAATGTTTTGTTTTAGCAGCTACTTTGTGAATGTGAATAAAAACTGTGATATTAATATGTTTGTCTAATAAATAGAAGAAAAAAAGGAAATTTAGAAAAAATAACATTATTTCAATATATACTACCATCAGAAGTTAAGGTCACAGTGATATTTATATTTTTTATGTTACTTTCAAATGCGTTAAAGCAGTGTTCCAAATAGAGCCTGTCTGCACGCCCGCGGCAGTTTCTTTCAGCGAAGACTGGTAACATTTATCCTTGCACGCCCCACATGTTGTGTTACTTTTTGTTTGTTTTTCAAGATCACTGGCCAACATGTATGAGGATGGGTAACTTCTCAGACTTACCAGTCCTCTTGTCTGGCAGTGAAATTGCTGGAGTTTTATACACTGGTTAAAGTGGAATATCAACATTTACAGTACATGTGAAAAAATGCATGGGCACGGCCGTCCCTTTTGGCTTTGAAAGAAAGAACAAAAATGTAATATCATTATGCGTTCCCTATTTTTTTATGGTAGTATATATTTACGAGGCCTAAGGGTTATAAATAGATTCTAAGATGAAGTAATGAGACTTAAGGGAAGAAAAGTTTTGTTATTTTTTGGACACAATATTAACACAATTAAATTCTATAGAATCCAACCACGCCCAAATATTCCAAACATCCATAGCAATATCTGCAGACCTTCAGCTTGTTTAACCCTCTCACTGCTGGAGGCAACCAGAGATGCCCCAAAGTGCAGTATCTGTGCCTAACCCAGAAGGGAGAGGACTAAAGGTGGCTAGCCTATGATCTGTGATTTATACTGTAATTCAAATACAATTTATTTTGAAAGCTTTTAAGATGCTTAGTGACTTGAGGATGTTTCTATAAAACAGCCATCAATCTAACGTGGAATCGGATATCTGATATTATTATAAGCATCGTTCTTTAAGGACATGGAGTGAAGTTCTGGAATTTAGACCCTAATGACAATTTGCCGTGGCAGCACAATGGTAGAACGGCAGACTTCCGAGTCATAGGTTTACGGTTCAAATCCTGTTTCAGGAGCCCAGCGTAAATGTTATCAAAAGTTACCTTTCTGGTGCAATCCTTATAGGATGCAATGCAGTTGTCCCCCTTGGTCTGTCAGTACCAGCCAGTGCTTGCAGGTTTATTGCAACATTCAGCACTACACATGTTGCGGGTTTCCTCCTGCCATAAGCTGATAAGCCATGATATAATTGAAATAATCTTGAAAGCAGCTTTAAACATCAATTAAATAATAAACAAACATTGTCTGGAATTATTTTCATAGCTTTGTTTTTAAAGGATAATCCAGCGAGTCAAGAAATGACCACTGCGAGGCACTGTTCAACAAGACGTGTGTACGTACAATTGTTACAATTGACCCAGTCGGCAGGACACCAGAGCGTCAGTTCCACAATCTGCAGCTAATGGATTTACCTGTATTTATCAAAGCATATGATAGGTCTCGTGACTCAGGTGTGACCCAGGTGGAGTTTAAATCAATGTCTATTCAGGTAATCTGAGCTGGATTAACGATGTGGCTCCGATACAGTGCTTAGACTATTGGTGAGAAGGTTGTCAAGGTCTTTGGTAATTATCGTAGAGCTAAAATTGCGTAACCCTTATAAGAGGTTGTGAAATATTTTCTTGATGTTGTTAATTATTGTACGACCCATTGTTGTAGAGCTAGTTAAATCAACATGTGTATGTATGTGTTTGCGTGTGTGTGTGCGCGTGCGCACCCGCATGCATGTATGTGTGTGTATGTGTGTATGTGTGTAATATTTATGAAGATGTGTACTTTCTTTAGCAATTGTTCATATTGTTCCATACCTTTCTAAGAGAAAAGCAAATGGTTGAACATCTGCATGAACTGGTCTATTGTCACACAAGAGCTTTGACGGAGTATCCTCCAGGGTTTTGGCATTGAAGAACCATACATACTTCTTAGAGCATTATTAATCATCAATAAACAAAATCCTGGCTAAATTTATCATGCTCGACTGAAATCGTATCAAGTACATGTACTTTTACAATACATACCCCAAAAAAAATTAATTATATTTGTACATATTCAACTGTTATTTTCAGTATGAAAATGATAAAAATACGATTTCTTATGAGCTTTAAGGCATTTCTGTTTGTGACAGCTTTGTGAAGCTGACTCTTTTATCTATAGTTAATGGTATTGTCCAACACATATTGATCTGTCTCAACCTGGAAGAAATATGCAAATACCATGGAACTTCTAGCATTGTCATTACAAACATATATAGCGTCTCTGACCCCAATCTCATCTACAATATTAACAAACAGGATAACATTGAGCTGTGGTATTTTGGGATCAGAATACATTGGTGCAAATAAGTAAGGTCAATGTTACTTGACCGTCTAATATATATTTTGATGATTTTTATTTAATTCAAGTGCTGTCTTGGCTGTGATGTAATTTGTTGAGTGTATTTTTATTAGAAGATTTATTTAATGCTGTTTTTGGTGTGATGTATTGTTTTAGAGTAATGAAATAGTTGATGTGCATTTATTACGATGTCTACTTTATGAATAAATGCTCTTAACCATGGTTATAATGGTTGTACGTGAACAATGTCATGATTGTAACTTTGCAATGTTGATTGTGGTGATTGTAACTGACAATTGTAATTGTGGTCACCGACTATTGTTTTGGTTTTATTTTCCATTTTCCCATCATTAAATGCCATTCTAGAGTCATTATTTGTCTAAGGTTCAAAATGGGTTCAAAATTATTCACCGGTACTGGAAACCAAAACCATAAATCTTGATGTATATGAATTTATCTTCCATGTATTTCCAGGCCTGTTGAGACACGTGAAATTAGGTTTATGAATGTCAGAATGACAATTTAATGTCCTAAGCATGCATGTTCAAGGTCTTGGCCATAAACAGCCTGACATTTAATTGATCTCATCGCCAAATTGTGTAAGCTATCAATCAAGCGAGATGACACTGCACATATCGTTTATACAAGAATCTCAAGAGAATCATTGTCACAATTTGGCGAAAGATTCCTGCTGCGACGTAAAACAATAACTCACTCGCTGGGGAGAATCTCGACAGAATGCCACTGTATTGGTCACAGAAACTTCTCCATTTCACATGCGATATCTCGAAATTTAAAGAAATAATGTCAAGATAATTCCATTTATTGAAATTCATGTAATTCAGAGAGTTCTAGTTGCAGTGTTGTATATACTGTTAGTCTGTACTCTGTATGAAGATAAGATACTCAGATTTCTGTTGTCATGTATTGTCTGTGTAATGAATTATTCTGTTGCCTCATGTTTCATCCTGCATATTGCACAATATCCCGCTGGCTATTTCTTGTTTTTCCCGCTATACCGCGACAAGGCGTTGCAGCCCGCTTGTCTGTGAGGTAAATGTCATCTCGTGAAGTGAAGGAGTTCGGTGTAACACTACTAGAAGAGTATTCTGATTTATGGACATGTTGTTCCCCCGTTACGCTGGCACAAGTCATGCAAGCGATTAATCATAAAAATTAGAACACACAGGTATATGAAGAGGCCCTGTTGGGGTGTAGCAATTAGCATCCTGTTTTCGTTTACATATACACCAATGACCCTATTGTATTTGCATAAATACCAGACTGCTAAGATGTGACATAAATCTTGTTTTAAATTTGGTGTTTTTGGAATGGTATTTATGGTATGTAACAACACTAGGATGTACAAGATTGTTACAGTTTTGGTGATGTGAATTTACAACAGTTGTGGGGATGGCAAGAAATGTTAAAATTGTAAATGTCATTCATTAGAAATGACCTCATCAAAGAGCACCCTAAATAAAAACCGCTTGGTCCAGCTGAAGTTAATCATCCATTGCTGGATGGTATTTTAGTTAATAAATACAGAAATTCTGCAAAAGAATATGTGATTTTCAGGAAGCCAATCAAGATACGGTATGCAGGGTGTGTGGGTGCACACACTCCTGTCGGACATCTTTGAATTCACCACTGGTACCAGACTATTCATAGTCCTTAAATATAACGATGGACATAAACCCTGCCATACTTTATTCACTTTACCTGGATCCGTCTCACCAAACTGGCCTGTATTTATCACCCAGGATCTACGTCTGCAAGAGGGTGGGAGTGGGGGGGGGGGGGGGGGGTGCAGTTACGGACATTTGGGTTGTCATTGGCATCAAAACAATATTAACTATTTTTGGACATTGCCGTATCTAAGTACACATTCCCTGTAATGAATGGAAGTACTGTTGTTTTGTCTGCAGTAATTTAAAAATAACGTGTCCCGTACAATACGTTGCCTAAAACACTGTAATGAAATCAGCATGTTGTATTTTGCATTTGAATGTATCGTGCCAGTTTTTTTAACTGAACCCACCCATGCTGAATAATTTGAAATTTGACAAGTACCCTGTATTCGTGCGTGGAAGCAGCGACAAGCCATTGAACTAGGTGTAGTCATTCATTTCAGTTAAATAATAGGCAATCTCAGTAAGGTTCCATGGAATTATTATTATCATCGATCGCTTCATTGAATGTGGGTGGTACAAAAGTGATGAAATACTATCCAAAGTCAAATTATAATTTAGACAATCCTCTATGTGCACACTGAGGGATAAACATTTATCTCAGTCATTTTTTTTCATTTTAATGGTACATGGTAAAATTGTATAGAATAATACATGTCATCATAGATCCAATTTAGTTAAATGTCTTAGTCTTAACTTTTTGAAGGCATAGATTTCTCGATATGGAATGTGATAGAATTTGGTGTCAAAATAACAATATGGACATTTGGTGTCAAAAATTGACATTAATAACAAATATGGATATGGAACTTCCATAACAAATTATTGTCTATGAATAATAATCTTTCTGGCTATTTACACAAGTAACAGTTCTCAATGAATTATTTATTCTCAGGATCTTATGTTCTTGGCAAATTGAATTCAACATCTTCTAAATTTCTCATTTTCAACACAGTACGCACTAATTTTTCTTTCTTCCGAAGATTAAATTTTGAAAACAAATCTGCATGTTGTTTTCTAAGTGGCGTAAAATGTGCTAAAATTCTATGTTTTGTCACGTGTTTATCCCTACCGTTGATTTGTAGTTTTGAGTTGTAATTGCATTACGAGTTAGAAGACGTGAGTATGGCGTGAGTTTCTTGACCATTGATTGAACCGCTATCGTCGTATTGGCATGAGCGTCTCAGGGCGCAAAAACTAATCTACGCTAATACATGCCCTGTGCCTCCCGACACCTTTGCATATACATCATTAAATAACAATTCTCACCTCCCAACAGCTGCGTCCTAGGATGAATGTCCTACAACATTTGGAATCTCAATTATGAAAGACTTCCAAGAAATACACTTTGTTTTCCTGGTAAACATTTTAATTGAAGATGTAGTTCACAGTTACAAATATATTTCTCGCTATACTTGACTCACCTAAATTCTTAATCAATTATGAAAGTCTTTAAGGAAATATGTACGATTTATGTTTTATTTTCATGATAATTGTTTTAATTGAAGATGTAGTTCACACTTTTATAGGCATATCACAGATGGGCGTTACATGATAAAGTGATTCTGAATATCCGTTACGAATATATCTTTTCTTCTCTCACTATACCTAACTCACCTAATCTTTGTCTTTTGTAGCGCCGTGAGCGTGTGTACAGCATGGAATAGGCACAGTATAAATGTGCATTATTGGTATTGTTGTTATACGAAACATGCAGTCCAGTTGTGATCATCCTAGATATTTCTTTAAACTTTGTATTTGAGAATGTAAAATAGGGAGATAATCTTTTAATTTCAATTAAATATTGACATCTCCCAGATTAATCAATCTTATGTTCCTTGTGTACAGAAAATATCTAACATGCTGGTACATATCATCACTCCGTGTGAATACATTTACACTAACTGTTACGAGACGACATTAGGGGTGGAGAGATTTGTAATGGTTGACAAATATTTGTGAGTTGTTGTAAAATGAGCTGATGAGCACTTGATGATAAGGCCCTGATAATCTAACTCTACTTGACCTAAGCTCTCATTGTCTCTATGAAGCTTGTTGTCTTATCACACGTTACTAACTCCCTGAATATATTATGTGGCTACCTGAATCTGTATAGGTGGCTCATACACAGACTAGCTGTATTTATATGTGTGTATGTGTCACTCTCTCTATCTCTCTTTCTCTCTCTCTCTCTCTCTCACTCTCTCTCTCACTCTCTCTCTCTCTTGACTCTCTCTCAATCAATCTCTCACCCTCTCTCTCACCCTCTCTCTCTCTCTTTCTCTCTCTCTCTCACTCTCTCTCTCTTGACTCTCTCTCTCTCTTTCTCTCTCACTCTCTCTCTCTCACCCTCTCTCTCTCTCTCTCCCTTTCTCTCTCTCTCTCTCTCTCTCTCTCTCTCTCTCCACCCCACCCCAACCCCACCCCCACCCCCCATCTGTCCTTTCACAATTATTCTCTTGATTTCATTTATTGAAATGTTTACTTTAATTAGTTTTCCTGATAACTCAAATGTCATGTTAGTAGTCTTTGAAATAATAGTGTGAAAAGGTTACATTGTTTTACTACAGGTAATGCCAGCTGATTGTTCACTGTATTAATGATAAAGTGTGATGAGTATTAAACAAACATGATTTGGTCGATGGTCTTGCCGTCATATAGAGTGGCTGACGTGCGCTAACGTAACTACGTGTAGAAAATGTCTGGGTTACATCTAAACCTAGGGGCGATTCTCGGACATACATACATACAACATATTTTCTCATTTCACTAATGGGTAGATGATAAACTAGCAGATCAAGAGAATCAATTATGCACACCTCCGAAGAAGGCAACCTCAAAGAGTAGTCACAATTGCAGATTGATTAGCCGAGTGTGATGCCTGCCTGCCTGCCACTACTTCCAATGTTCTTCTGCGCTGAATTATTCACATTTCAATAACGTGCCCAGTGTTCGAGACGTCACACCGACGTCATGCGTAATCGATGTTCATTTGTCGTCCGCGGAGAGGAACTATGCTCTTTGCGACACACAAAAGGTAACAATTTATAGTAACGTGCGTACGTACAATGGATTCCACACCTTATTCATGCATCTCTTTCTTTATACATTTACACTGATCTATGCTGAAGGACTTTACCTATCAGGCATAAAGATATAATTAGATTGCTCTTGACTTTGGATTGATAATTTTAGGGTGGGATGCTATTTTGGAATCGTATTGTCTCGGGAACTCATATAGCTACAGGAAACGGGTCCATGCCATAATCTTTTGTTTGTTTACGTTATGATAATTCTACTGATAATGCAGCAAGTCAAGTGTTAATAAACTTGAAAGGTTACTTTGATTGAAGTCGGCTTGTATAGCGATGTACAGAATTACTGAGAAGTGTTTGGTCTTCGGAGATTACTGTAAGGTTGATAACCATTAGGTATTCAAGTCGTAGGTATTCTTACACCGGTCTATATTTATTTCATAATAATTAGTTAGCATCTGTGTTGAAAATACCTGTAGTATAAGACATGACAAATGACTTGCTGAACACCATATGTAACTTTAGTGATCATAGTGTATTGTTGCGAGTTTTCCAAAGTTCGTATTTTATATTTTATAAATACTTACTGAAGTGAAGGGCACTCTTAGAACACGATTTTTTACAAACTGTAAAACACCTTGTGTTGTAGTTTGTTGACAATGGAATCAAGTGTCCTTATAGGGACACATTTAAGGTCTAAGGTGAAGGTCACCGGTATTTTAGGAATTTATTAATTCAAGTTTTTCATACATTTTAATATATTGACTGCATGAATTTTAAATGCATACTATCACAGATCGCTGATGTACATAATGATTCAGTGAAGTTTTACCTGCAAATATATACATTGGTTTTCACTACACAAGTACTTTATACAACCAGTTACCTATTCCACATGTTTCACTAGTTATCAATATTTTAATATTTATTTATATTTATTAATTAGACACAAAATACGCTTAATGGTGCCATATTCTTCTTGGTGATTATTTGGACCGTGTAAGTGGTTAGAGTTACAGTACATACCAACTGATTATTCAGGTTTTTTCTAGAAATGTAAACTGCAATGGAATTTTACCTATCCTACAATGGTGAAAATATATTTGGAGGTATAAAAGCGATTATATGTATGCTAAGGAAATACTCTTTGCATTTTTAACTCTAATTCAGTCCAAAACAACAACTTAATCTGTGATAGTAAGTCTTTAGCATAGTAAATTGCATGTATCTATATATTCTCACACTCTAGCAGTGCATATAATTGCGTTCAGGACTCACTTCATCTAGTACCCCTGGCATACATCTAGAGGGAAACTTGCCCAAACGGCCAACCAATGAAATAATTTTCCCTATGAATTTAGTGTAGAAATCTATCCAATGAAATAGAGTTCTATTTTTAGCTCCTGAACTGTTTGTGCAAGTCTCCATGGTTACCACATGAAGTGAGATAAATAGGAACAGAATTAAGGACCACAGCGTTGCAAGGATGGTATCCATTGAGATGCTTCATATCTTGTTAAAACATGTATTGTAATGCATGTACTATTACATTTGGTACAATTCCATGAATGTATATTTGATTCATAATCAGTTAACGAAATGTGTGATACAATTAGTGGCCAACTTATTTCTAATTTAAGAAAGAAATTGAAGTTATTTAGCTCAAAATTTGGCTTATAATATATATTATATTGATTGCATCTATTGTGTAGGATTATAACAAAATATAGATTTTTTTTATAGGTTCTTAGGATTGTTTAATATAGATCTTCAATATTTAAATATATAATTTTAAAGAATGTTTTAATAGAGATCTTCAGTAGTTTATTATTAGTATTGTGATAATTCTGTAGATAATTTTATTGTTATGAAATAATAGAGGTTTAGTGTTATTAGGATTGCAGGACATGAATGAATATCCATAAATGTCCATGATCATGAATGTCCATAAATGTCCATGAATGACCATAAATGTTCCTGAATGCCCATGAATGATAAATGAATGTTCATGAATGACCATAAATGTTCATGAATTACCATAAATGTTCATGAATGTCCATGAATGATAATGAATGTCCATGAATGATAATGAATGTCCATACATGATAATGAATGTCCATGAATGATAATGAATGTCCATGAATGATAATGAATGTCCATGAATGATAATGAATGTCCATAAATGATCATGAATGTCCATGAATGATAATGAATGTCCATAAATGATCATGAATGTCCATGAATGTTCATGAATGTTCACGAATGACCATGAATGTCCATGAATAGCCATAAATGTCCATGAATAGCCATAAATGACCATGAATGTCCATGAATAATCATAACACACCAGAGAAGAGCAGGCTGCTACAGTAGAGTTGGTTCCTTGATCAAATACCCAAATCAATCTCAAATTGTGCTGGTATTATCTGTAGATCAACCACCATATTTCCCAGTGGCACGGAGAACTGGTGGTTTCATGTGGATGCGGTGGGTTGAGTGCTGACTGTGAGAAAATGTCTCTGATTTCGGCAAAATGTGAAAGTGTGTCTCTAGCCTGTTAACATGAGGTTTTATCGAGGAACTGCAAGGTCTCGTTTTCATAACATTAGACTGTTACAAATATTGACCTACGGAATTATCGGTTTTCCGCGTGCCCGCGTGAAAGCCTGTGCTTCCAAAGCAGGGGTTGTTATTGTGTTCGAACGGGGAAGAAGGGATAGACGTTTTAGCTTCGGTCTGTTCATCTGTTGGGATTTTCGTGAAACCTTTGAATGCCAAAATGTCTTGCTGGACTAGGTGTGATCTTTGATATTCAGATTGTTGTGTTTTCTGGTATTTTATTTATTTTTCACAACCATATGTAATTTCCGAAATAGATTTAGGAAATATATATTAAATTATTGTTTAACTTTATATACATTATTTTAGATTATTTCAAAACAAAGCTCAGAGACCGTCTGCTTAAGTTTTTGCGCTTTCGTACCTTTCTGTACCAGTATTTAAATGTTACAGTTTCTTATATATCTATATTCCAACAATTTCCAATGGAAAACTTCTTCAATATCTTTGTGTGTTTTTGGGGCAGGCGTTGTCATTTCATGACAGGCCTTGTTATTTTGTCTACCCTACAGGGGAGGTTGTAGAATGTTTGTTACATGAAGCATGGTACAGTGGGGCTTGTCTCCTGTCAATCATCATGATGCATCGTCTTGAACCAGTTTGCCTGTTAGTGTATGTATCACTGTCATATTTCTCTGCATTGATATACCTTCGCTGTAATGCTGTGACGCAGTAATGCAGTAACTCTCTCAAGAAACCATTGTACCATATTCGTCAGCAATATTTTCTGAAGGAAATTTTAACGTTGGAAAGCAAATAAATGTTTATTCATACAATCCATGGCAAGTAATCAAACTTTAAGTTATTTTTATTAGGATATTTTTTTTTTTATGAGGTTATTGAATTTAATGCTTTGATTATAGTTAAAATTGTAATTATTTCAATTTATTTGAAAACATTTGTGGTAACATTTCAATTTCTTACTTAATATGTCAATATATATTTATTTCGATTTTCATGGAATTACTTTATTATTTTTAAAAATCTTACCCAAGTGTCAATCGATTGAGAAGGCGAATAAAAAACACCCCGCAAATTTGCAAAAATTGTGACTCAATGCATATATTTTAAGTATAGCAATTGGACTCCTCAGAAATGCACAAGTTGAGGCTAAAATGAATCCAGGCAGATAAATCGTTCACATGCTACCGAATTAGTCTGGAAAGTATAAAAACCAGCGAAAAAAACTTTGACTCTTTTGAAAATAAAGATGGATGCTATTAGCGGAGTGTATTGGTTTTGGCCCCCTGACCTGGAAGACTATGATCGATTGATTTCCCCCTATTGATCTGGTATCGATCGGGGTTTTAAAGAGAACGCGGAATGTGTTTTGACTGACATATTAATGGAAGGCATGGCATGGAAGACACGCTCGGCAAAGGGCAAGACTGGTTGGTTTTCAGGCCATGTTATTGATTGCTAAGGTGGACGTAGAGCTTTCAGACAGTGCTCATGACGGCTAGACACTAAAAAAAGAAAAAGAAGCAAAGGCGCGTTCTTCATTGCGTTTCTCGCTAAAACATTGATTTGGGCAGAAATTGTCTTTGATTTAAATATACTTCTTGATGTGATGTAACTTCTATGATCTATGGTAAAGCGAATTAGATTAGTATTCATGTTACGTACATGTGATGTGAGGGTTTATTTGTATTTGCTTTGCGGGTAATTTTTTTTATTTATATATGTCACTATTTTTATTGACTTTGTCTTTGAATAGTCGCATAATATAAATTATAATTTTATAGACCTAAAACCTAATTATTATTTTAATTACAAAACAATAGCTATCCTTAAAAAATATATTTTATATTTCATCCACATCAGGGATTTCCAGCAAAAAGTAAAATAATTTCGTAAAATATATTCCGGCATTAATAGGGTTAATTGATTTGATATTATTGAGAACTGCGGAAAACAATAAAAAATGGTGGAAAAGTTGTGGTGGAAATTATGGCAGCAAATGTGGGCAATAAGCTGGTGTTGATCTGAATGGACTGATACTTTGAATTTCTGTAACACTCTGGAGAGCCAACATGGCGAAATGTGTTTTTTTGTAGTTTGTAGTTTACATGTGGAGGAGGCTCCAGAGGCCGTGGTGTTAGCCAGTCGTGTCTCTCATCTCGTAGCATAATGACACTTAAGGACTGAGCAGTCCAACAGGGAAAAATAGACATTTAGTTCTCAATGTTCGAAAGAAACGGTCAAAGAAGTTTTAGCATCGGCCATTGGTTTCTGAATATCTTTATCTTGAATCGCTCAGGATGTTTTCTTTATGTGGGGATTCTTTCTAACTTATTTTATGTGACATCTTTCCATTCATGTGCTGATAAGTTACAACAACAACAAAAACAACAACAACAACAATAACAACAAACAAAAACAATAATAACAATATTGATAATATACTGTTAAATGGATATTATTCGCATATCTCTAATTTTTACAAATTTTGCGATCTGTATTTGATCATGGGTTTGAGGAACAAGTAAATAATATACATTTTACAGTATTCATTATTGATGTTAATGTACAACTTAGCATTTAAAAAAATTCATTTAATGAATTTATTTATTTGTCCTTGATATTCATTATTAAATGTACACATATAATGCTTCAAAGTTAGCATATACAATAAGCCTCTGCATGTGAGCTAGTGTATATCAGTGTTGTACTATGCAGTAATACTAATGGTAGGTAGTAAGTATGTGTGAATTACAAACTGGTACAAAGTACCTTTTTAAACTGATTGAAATAGTTATCAGAGCAAGACTGTTGGCTTGTCTTGAGGCACACTTCCACAATGACGAGGAAACGTGTGACTAGTTTAACATTACGTACAATCTAGTACTCTTACGCTAAATCATAGGTGATACTTAAAAAACACCTATTGAACAGATTAGGGTTATCTCCTAATTAACACTTTATCTCATTTTTAACTTGTAGTATGATACTTTAATTGATATTTTATTACATACTTTAAGCAGGTTTATGTCTATCATGAATATTAATTTCTTATCCTTCATTGGTTTATCATTCACAGATGTTGCCATTATTGATATCACATTTTCCGAAAATGTCAGAGTATTTTAATTCAAACCATTATCCAGTTTTTAAAAAGTTATTTGGTTACAAGACCTGTGCAGATTGTCAGTTTTAAAATTTGTGATGTGTTTCAATTTTGTTTCATGCATTTTTAGTGTAATATTCTCTGAAGCTTTCTCATTGTTTCCAATAAAACCCGGTGTAAAAACTGTTTTATAGGCAAGTCTTAGTGGAGCATGGATAGTAAAACCAGATGTAGATTGTATCTAAGAAATACGTTAAGTGTACCATCCTTTTTAAGTATGATCCATGTTTATAAAAAAGAAGATTTTTTTTTTTTTTTTAGAATTTAGTGTTTAGAGCTGCTTTCAAGATTCTTTAACTAATGTCATGCCAGTTTAAGGCAGGAGAAACCTGTAACATCTGTAGCACTGAAGGTTGCAGTAAACCTGTGAGCATTCACTGGTACTGATAGATAGGATAATAACTGTATTTCCATGGTATGAACAGATTCATGTAAACTGGTACAATAGAAGTTGAAGTCAACATTTAGATTACAAAGTCATCAGCAAATTTTAGGCTTAGTGTGCTATGATGAATAATGCCATGCAGCATATCCCTGATGTATGCTGTAGAGTAGAGGGCCCGGCATCAATGTTCGCGAAAGTGACCTTTCTGACGCGATATTGATAGGATGCACTGACTGTAGAGTGGCAATGCAGTTATCATCCTTGGTCTTGTCAGT